>JAXCLQ010000009.1:12518917-12536586 GCA_035584115.1 Cedrela odorata | reverse complement strand
GCTGCTGCTGCTGCAGCTGTGGAATCTGCTGCTGCTGCTGCAGCTGTGGAATCTGCTGCTGTTGTTGCAGCTGCTGCAGTTGAGGAAGCTGTTGCTGTTGCAAATGCGGAAGTTGCTGCTGCTGCTGCTGTAACTGTGAAAGCTGTTGGTGTTGCAACTGTGATTGCATCTGCTGGTGTTGTTGTTGTTGCTGCTGCTGCTGTAACTGTTGCTGCTGGCTGGATATTTGAGGCTTGAACACAACCATATCCTGATTAAACACCGAGATTATATTATTAAAATGCATAGTTCATAGTAAGTAAACATAACCCAACAATTAAAGGTTCCCATATCAGCAAGTAAAATACAAAATGAATAAAAGTTTAGGGAACCTCAAGAGTGCAAGCAATTTGTAATGCAAATGCTCCAATTGAAAAGAATTTGGCATTCTAGACCAAACCAAACCAAATCTTTATTTTTTAAAAATCAGATTCATATTCACAAAAACTCACCCCAGGGAAAAGCATTCCTATCAAGCGGCAGGCTTTGTCAGAAACAGAGAGCAGCAGCGTCTGCGATGGTAGTTGGATGACTGCACACTAAAGAATAAGATAACAAATCCAACATCAGAATACCCATCAGAGACAGAAATTAACAATTTAACAAAATCCAACATCAGAATACACCACCAGAGAGAAATAAACAATTTAACAAAATCCAACATCAGAATAACCCACCAAAGCGAGAAATAAACAATTTAACAAAATCCAACATCAGAATACCCCATCAGAGAGAGAAACTAACAATTTAACAAAATTCAACATGAGAATACCCCAGTCAAAGAGAGAAATTAACAGTTTAACAATCAGAAACACTAGATATAACATAACCTAAAGCAATTTATGTTCATATGCAAATAGTTCCTGGAAGCTTTGAGCTACGTAATTATTTAGATTTTCAGGTAAAATCCAATTCCCTGAAAGCTTCAATATGTCTGTCTACAAGAATCTAAGCTGTCATCCTTATGAGAAAGTCTTCAATATTCTGTGAGTTATACACCTTTGCAATAAATTATTGTCATCTGTGCATCCATATTTAAAACAACCAATAATGGCAAATAAATTCACACCTGACAACAATTTATTGAAAGGGTATACAATACCCGGAGTACTGAAGACTTCTTCCATCGTCAAATATCTTAGCATTCAATATATTTGCCAAGGAGTTAAACCAAGAACCCAGGAGAACTCCATTTTTTCCTTTTTCATTCAATGCAAAGGTATTGCAAAGTTGATTTTAACAGGTCCTCAAATCGTACCAAGCCTAGAATTAAGCTGAAGTAATGGGAGAATTTTAATGGATAATAACTTGAACAATAAATTAACTCTACAAAATATGGGTGAAGTAGATTTAGAAACAAGTTGAGGACCTCATTCAAGTCAGCTAAATGGATGACGCTAATGAAACATGTGAAAAGTAAATTGTCCCAGTATACCAACCACTCTTCATACAAAGGCTTTGTTCGTTCCACTACAAATACAGAACTTTTCAATGACTAATGAGGTAGATGCTAAAAGAATGGTCACAGATAGAACAGTACAAACAAGACAAGCTAATGAATGTCCTAGTTCTCAGTCTACAAAATAGCAAGATTATAAAAAAAAAAAACCTTTATGCTGAGATATTAAGATTTATAATGTTACAACAATACCATAGAAGAAAACTTTGTTTTGTGCACCAAAACACATCAATTCTTTTTCAATTTCACCTGAAGACAATGAAATAAAATGAGACCGGCAATATTGAACACTATTGGCATGGCTACAGACCATATATATTCAACCGGCAGTATGGAACCCTACTGGCATGCAAAATAAGTGCATCATAAAAGACTCAAACATATGTCACCTAGTTAAGGACTACTCTGCTCAGCCATTGCTACCACATCATCTTTCATCTTCGTTCTCACCTCACCACGATTAAGTTTTGGTAGTGGTGCAGTTAGTTCATAATCGTATTTGTACATCTAGATTCATACAAGAAATTTTACAGCTGACACAAACACAGAATAAAGAAAGAAACCTACAGAATCAGAAATCAAATTTTGACCAAATATTGGGTCAATTTGATAAACATTATGGTAGACTACTTCCAAAGAATAAACCTTCAGATTAAACATAAATTAATTAATTAATAACTTCAAAAGAATAAGCCTTCAGCTTACTTACAAGCTTCTTTTCTTGCAGCTGTCCAAGAAACCCATGCTGATTCATTGCCCGAAAAACTAGAAAATCTGCCTTTCCCACATATTGCCTGATTATTAAATAAATAAAATTAAAATGCTTAATATATCCAGGAAGATAAGCAAAGCAAGAAATTATAAAACAGGTAACAAAAAAAATTTCCACTGCCAAAATTACTTGTTGTTCATGTGGTCCTGTGATATAAGGCGAACTATTTGCATGGTTGGTGGCCAGTTAGCTGCAAGCCTGAGAACAGAAGAAAAGAACTCAGACAACTGGATAACTCATGTTCAACTAAAATAGATAAGAACTGCAGAATAGAACAAGAAGAAGGTATAGCACAAAGCATTGAAAATAATCACGTGTATGCAACACGGAAATGGAAATCCAAAAATGTAACACCTTATTAGTCCTTTTGTTCGGCTTCTAAGGAAAAAACAGATATTTGGTATCAGGGAGTCATCCCTTACCAAATAAATTTCGGATAATGTCACCACAAGGAATGGTTAAAGAAACATCAGGATAACATACTTTTATATTAGCATGTAAGAACTCTTTCAATTTCAATTTTGTACGGTATAATTGAGATTAATAGATGCTATAGATGACACATAAAAAGAAACAATATTAACAGCCGTCAAATAGTTAAATCATCATATGAAGGTTGAAGAATTAATAGAGCTCTTTGACTTCAATAAAAGACTTCCTTAAAAGCATACAACACTCAACACAAAAAGAAGACAACATATACAACTTTCCAATTGCTTATGGTCTATCAGAATAAAAAATTCAATATATAAATTCTTTCTTCTGCAAAGGCTCTCCGCTATTTCTTAAAACAGATGGATTTCAGGTGTCCACGTTATGCTATCCGGTTAAACGTTTCATCGGTTCAACTTTCATAGCCTTTTGGAAATTTATTCCAGGAGTTCAAGACAGACTTTAAATTAACAAAGATTATCAGTTGACCTAATTATAAATTAAGAATAGGTCACTTATTGCACTAAAAAGAGGCTTATATTGCGACATTCATTCAAGATGGCATCACAACTTCAAATTCATTAAATGGAATATAATAGCTCCTTGTTTGCCCAAACCAGGGAAACGATGTAGCACACTGTGTCAAAAATGAGCCCAGAAAATAAAAAGAGGATGATATTGGACATAAATTCAAGATGGCATCACGACTTCAAATTCATGAAATGGAATATGATAGCTCCTTGATAATAAATAAATAAATAAATATATACAGCTAAAACCAGGGAAATGATGTAGCACTCTTATTGTCAAAAATGAGCCCAGAAGATAAAAAGAGGATGATATCAGACATTCATTCAAGATGGCATCATGACTTCAAATTCATGAAACGGAATATGATAGCTCCTTGAATATATACATATAAATAGCTAAAACCAGGGAAACGATGTAGCACTCTTAGTGTCAAAACCTTTGTTCAAAATAAGTCCAGAAGAATGTTACTGATAATCTCTTCAACTAATGAATGACCTACAAATTTAACAAACAAGATGTTTTCAGCACAGGCTTGCCTAGCGGTTAAAGATAACACAGGATCAGTAGGTTTGGGTCGTATGGTAAGGGAGCAACCGGTAAATAAGTCAATGTAGAACCATATTAAATTTTGTCCTTTTCAGAGAAATTGCCTTAGGCCTCTAAATCTGGCCACCAGAATTTAGTTAAATCTGTGTCTTAAATTCATGATTAATCAATATTTCATTAGTTATAGACATGATTCTAAAACACGTTTTACTACCAAATTCACATTTTTATTAATAAAGGCGTTAAATTTTTATAAGATTTACCAGTATCAACAGCTAAGTTGAATCTTGAATCGAATGCATCTGGGCCAGCATCTTAGAACTTTACGGGTTTGGATCCCAAGGAATTCTCAACCTAATCCCCCTAGCCCCATTGCCACCACTAGTTAAATCATTGGTGGCACAATTACTGCTAACTAAGAATCTGAAAACAAAAGCATGTTTCCTTCTGCACATAAGAGAGGAAATTCAACGCCTATTAGCGTTTCCTCAAGTGCACAATAATACCATTCTAGTGATGAACATAGCATAATAGACAGCAATCATATTCACCAATGAACCATTTCACTATCTTATAGGTTGTTGAAAACTAAACCTGACTTAAAAGTACATTCCTCTCATCAATAAAAGTTAACTAAGTAATTCATGACTTGAATGAGAGCAACAAGACAAGTCTAGAGTAAACTCACTTCAACATCAAAGTCTATGTAGTAAAAGAAAAGAAATGATAATTTAAAGCATCTTCAATTTTTGATAACACTCCTTATAGTTTTTTAAACTTTCACGAAGAGATAAAGAGTAATTCCCATAACTTACGTCTCAGAAGCTGAAGAACTCCTATAACCCTGCCATATCAAAATAAAGTATCAGGTAAAGTATTCAGATCAATCATACAGTAGATAAGATGTTTGCAATTTTAAAGTTGAGACTGAAGTGGCAGGCATCATAAACTTTATATGCTAAACAAAATGAAGAAAAAAGGTAAATATTGTCATATCTGGGTAACAAATTATTAGGTATTTGAGAGCATACTTCCAGTTTGGTGATAAAGACAGGCTGCCCTTGTCTCTGTCCAGATAAATTTCCCTGCACCATAAAGAAAGTATTAAAACTCAAACCAGCCTAATCTCAGTAACCTAATTGTAAAAAAGGGGGCAATCACTGAAAATGAATGAGGAAGCAACAACTGAAATGAATGTGGATGCACCGGAAAAAAAGAGGGGGTGGGAGGTGTGGGTGTGGAGGGTTGGGTGGGGGTGGATTGGGTTGGTCATTCAAAAATTATAAAACAACTGTCTGCTATATGCTAGATTGAAATCCCAATTATTAATGTTAACAACCTTTCAAATAAGGGAATTACTTAAGAGCTCAATACCAATATTAAACTGTCATCCACAGTTTTCATATTCATAAAGGTAAGCACTAAGTATTTGACTAACCTCCCACACTTTGACATATTTGGATTGTTGTGATGATTGCAAAGCACTTGATGTCTGTTGTGACATTGGCATATTAGCAGCTGTACCGTTCACACCAAGGGACTGCATTCCAGATTGTGCTTGTTGAGACATTCCTGGAGTAGGAATCATCGTGCCTGTTCCAGAAGAGACGCCTGATTGACCAAGGCCACTCATCATGTTCTGACTCATGCCAATTCCACTTTGTACCATTTGTCCTCCAGAATGATTTCCTTGGCCCATACCAGGTACTGATTGACCCATACTAGCACCTCCTTGAAGAGTACTCATTGGTTGTGAAATACCAAGGTTCGAATTTCCGGGCATATTAGTTGTTACAGAAGTAAATGAATTAAGACCCGAGTTTTGTGGAACCTGTGAAGTTCCTGTTAGAGTTCCTGACCCAGCTATTGAAGTGATACCTGATTGCCCAGATGAAAATACATTTTGAGCAGAAGCCACTGATGATGCCATTCCACTGGATATCATATTTGACATATGCATGGCCATGGGAGTTTGACCCATTGATGGAAGTCCAATAGAAGTGCCTCCAGTTAAGGCAGCAGAGTTCATCGCCTGCCGAGCTTGAGAAAGGTTGTTCAGAATGTTTACATTTGCTGCAGCAGGAGGCACAGGACGCAAGGGCTGGGACATGCCACTAACAATAGGTTTTACTTCTGGCACACTCTCTCCATTTGTGATCATCTCTTGTGAAGTAGAAGAAGGTGAAGAAGTCTGCAAGCTTGGGACTCCTTGAGAAGCAGGACGGGGAACAGATGAAATATGAGGAAAAGCAGGTACATTGACCATGGAAGTTACAGTGCTCGGTTCCTGAACAATACAATTATTAGCCTCTGACCACTAACATATTCCATCTCTTCAAAACTGTCATAGCAACAACCATTATTTTCCATATAAAAACAAGAATATGAGAACTATATGTAAGACTTACAACTTTTACAGTAGCAGTGGGAGCATTTCCCACAGAAATCGGTGGCCTGTTCATTATAGATCCACTCACTGAAATCATATAAGTAAACATTGAGCTGAGTATTCAGTAAGAATTAAACAAAGTGACATAATAAATCTTTGAATGAAGACGGTTAACCAATTATCTCAAGCAAAGATCTCTTTGTTTGTTCCATGGCTTATTCCCGATACATCCAAATGCAACACACATCAGCTAAAATGTCTACTGATTAGCAAATCTCATGCACCACAAAGTTAACAACCAAAATGAACAACCTGTTATAGTTATTAAATTCACTAATAAATGCCTGAATCTTACAACAATAGCATCCATTTAGAAATTCCAAAGCTAAAATAAAAGAAGAGTTTTGGTGTTGATAGTTCAATATTGGAGTCAACATAGAATAAATCGAGAAATACAAATCCAAGAGCCATGCAACTATATAACCTGGTAATGCAACTACTCTGCACTGGAAAACTATATTAAGTGACATTCCATATTTGAGGTTTGACAAAACATAGAACTCCCAAGTGATGAGCAACAGATGGTAAGTGATTTGATTCCTGTGCACTCTGTTTTGATTCTTATACATAGTGTGCGCTGTGGGTTGGGGGAGGACGGGTGAGGAGATGCTGAAATTAATAGACTTTTACAGATGAGTTTATCACACCTACAGGTGAACGAGCATTCAAAAGATTTGTGCAATAAACAAGCAGAATCATTGGAAAAACAACCTGATGGAATGGAAGTTGGAGTTGGCCCTGTAACTGAAGTAACAGGAGCTATGTCCATTTTTGAAGCCATAGGAACTCCAGGACGACTAAGAGCAGCACAAGCCTCCATAAAATTCTCTGAGATCAGAATTAGAAAATGAGGATTTTTACCATTGTCAACTGGTGGATCTGCTGCTCGGGGGTTGTGCTTTCCCTGAATTGAGAACTAATGTAGTCAGTAGCAAACCCAGCCTTCATTGAGCAGAAAAATAATAGTTTCCTCTTAAACATAATATGCGTTCAAATTTCCAGACAGTTTGATTATCTTTTATATGTTTATGTATTTTTATTGCATTTGTTGGCATCTGCATTTTGAAGACAATTTAAGATTGGGCAGGTGCTTTCTTTAATATGACAATCAAGTTACCAATGAGTGTAACAGAAGTTCCATTATATTTCATGCAGTTCATTTCAAAACCTGCAGCATATAAAATATCGACCAAAGCAAGAATGGTATAATAAGAGGAGTCTAGCTCAGATGATATCATGTTTGTATATGACTTTGGAACCTCAATAAAATTATCATCCTCACCGCATTGTAGATTGCTCTCAGTTTTGGAAGCTGTTTTGGGCATATGACAGATAAAGACACAGAACACTGCAATCAAAAGATGAAAGTCAGTCACCTGATGATTGCAACACTCATAAGACAGAGATCCATTACAATTAATATAAAGATGAACTACAGTGTACAAGCACCTGAGCAAATGATTTAGCCACTGCCTCTGCATCAGATAGACGACTTTCTCCCTGCACTTCAATGTTTTCGCCCTGCTCCAAATTCTGCATTTGTGGTTGATAAACTGGTGTCGGCAAAGGGTAAGGATTACTTGCAGCAACAAGAATGCAATGCCTTTGCCCATCCACAATTTGTTGATTTTGGCTTCCATTTGGAGCCATAGGAAATGTCTGAGCGATGCATCATTTAAAAGTTAAAAATGCTAAGCTTAAACATAACAAGCAAGCAGCATAAGTTTATGAGCATAGACACTTCCATTTCATAGCAACCGAATAGCAAGCAATATAAGTTTATGAGCATAAATAACTTCCATTTCATAGCGACCAAAGGGAAAAGTAATTGCAGAAACAAAAAAATAAAAATAAAAGTTTATTTCTATTAAAGATAACTATAGGTCCAAATTCTTTGCTTAAGCCAACATGCAATCGTGCTATAACCAAGGATCCCAAAAATAGGAAGACATGCAGTATAAAACAAAATAAAAAAATCTTGAATAAACACTTCAAACTATATGTCACATCAAGCATATCATCTGATTCTGATGCTATGTGCATGACAACCAACAAGCTAAAAAAAAGTTGAAATTTTTCTAAGAAATTATAATAAATTATCTATAAAGGAGAAACTAGAAATGCAGTTTAATTACAACAGCAGTCCTCTAACCATCACCATATTACACTAGTAGTCCATAACTCTGTACTGGGAAAGGTTGCACAACTGTAAGGATGGGGAGTGACAACCACTCAATTGTTTTGATATATATATATATATATATATATGTGCCTATAGATTAAAGATAAGTATTCTCTAACAGATGGGATAATGGTTTGAACATAAGCTCTGTTTAAACCTCACTGCCAAACTCGAATGCAAGGAGTCAGAGAATACTTACCACCAAGAACCAAAAGAGGTTAAAGAACAAAAGAAAATGGAAAAAGAAAGAAAGAACATAACTACATTATATCTTTCATGGTCAATGTGTTAAGAAAATTCAATATTCAGTAAGTTATCTATAATTTGTTTAAAATTTTTATCTAGAAGAAGAAATGATGATAAAACAAAGCGATTATAATTAAGGAAAAACCACGAAGAGACAAATATCTATTAAAAGGAATTGTATATATCAAAACATAAAATACAATAACATCAGAAAATGTAAAAGATCAACAGTTCACACCATTAGAGCTTCAGAAAGCCCTTCTGCAACAGCAGCATCATTGAAACCACCGCCGGCAAATGGTATGGCTGTTAGCCACTGTAAAAAGATATCAACATCTTTTGTCCACCCACTTCGCTGTACCAAACAAGCTGCAAAAAGGTGGAGATAGGAATGGATTTTTCTTTGTCAGACAAAGCTGGGCAGCGATGAGCAAAGCATATATCACATGTATTGTTCCTCAGAAAGTAGTTTCACCATAAAATGCAATAAAACATAAACCCATAAATGATGAATATAAAACAAACTAAGAAGATTGAGCAAAGCACATACCACAATAGGATCCATGAGCATTAAAGGTGACCAATGACAGTTCAACACCACTAGATGTGGAGGCCTTCTGTATTTTAAGGAGAAAAAGAGAATGTAAGGCCAAACTAACATGTTTACTGCAAATAAGTAGGAGGAAGTAATAGCAAGTAGGACAGCTTAAGCTTACAGAAATTCTGCAGCACTATCGGCCACTGAAATCTCAGAATCAATAAAGAATTGTAGAACAACCAACAGATACAGAGCCACAGAGTAAGTTTTCCACCCCAGAAAAGGATCGCATCTCTCAAACCACCATAAGCATATACATATAACATGCCAGTATATCTACATTGATTGAAAGAGGAGACTTCATTTGTATACATGTGTGAAACCCTCCCCTTCAATCAATGAAAAATTGATGAACATACTTGTAACCCTCCAAAACCCCAATAAACCAGACAGTGCCAAATTCTTATTACTACCTTGCCAAAGATAATTAATTAAGATCAATTAGTAAATACAATATTAGAGTTAAAATACTATGATTGGACCCTTTCCTACCAGCTTAAGGTTTTTGGTTAATGATTCCTCAATATGGTATTAAAGCCAAGTCAACCAAGAGCTATAGAATTCCATATCATCTCATTCTTTTAGATAAATTATAACATATTGGGCTTACATGTAGGATTCACATGTGGATTTGTGTTGGATTCACATGACAAGACTGTCAACAAATTCAACTGCGTATTTGAGGAGACATATTAGAATTTATTTTTTATTATTATTGGACCTTTTCCTATCAGCTTAAGCTTTTGTAACTAATGGTTTCTCAACATAAGGAATAATTTATATTTATAGAAGAAACTGAATACTGAAATAATGAAAAACTATTAGTAGCATGGACCAGCTGCCAACAAATAAAGCAAAAAACCCAAGGGAGGGGAAGCAAAAACTATACGAAAAATTTCAAAAATTCAAAGATTGTCATATACAAAGAAACAAACCCATCCACCCCGTGCAAGACTGCAAAGAGGATCTATCTCATTGATTTAGAAAATTTTCTTAGTAGTTAGTTATAATTCTACATAAACAGGTCTTGACAAAAAAATTCGAGAGAAGATACTTGAGTAATAAAACCTTATTTGTTCCTTCCAAAGTGAGGTTCCACCAACATCTTTTGGTTGAGACTCCTAGGAGATCTTGAAGAGATTTTAAGGTTTCCTATCTTTCATATTCTCCTTGTCATCTTTTATCTTGTTTGCAGTAATTGCTTAATTCCATGCTATTTCATATTAAAATTCTCATTCCACAAATTGCTTCAACCACATTATCAATATTATCCAAACAACATCAAAACAGCATAGGTTACTGTTTACTGCACTGTTCACACGACCAGAACTGCCTCCATCTCATCTTGTCTACTTCAAGTCCATCGTCTTTTTTATTGTAGATTAATCCTAACTATCAATATCTAGAATAGTCCTATATCAGAGCATCATCTTTCAGTGTGCTATGAGAAGCACGACCTCAAGATAGAGTTGCTCTATCCAATCACAGATCTTGCATCACAAAAGACTCAAGTTTCACTTTTTCCTCGGGTATATAAATGAGCAATGCCATGGAAACACAACAACATGCAGACTCTATTTAATATAACAACACATGACTAAATATATTCAGAGAAGTAACTTGTGCTCCTTCCACAAAACAGGAAGAAAAGAAATCTAAATTAAAGATATTTAATAATTTATGTTCAAAAAAATTCAGCTTAACTAAACCTAATAGACTAAAACGTTTGTTGTAAAACAAGTATTTACTGCATCAAAACAATCTTAAGCCTTGACAAATAAATCAAATTACAACTTCAGTGTGTATAGCAATTGTATTGACCAGAATGGCATTTTTACATACTGTAATGTTTAGTTCAATTACCAATAAACTGGTTTATTCATTTTCTTCTCTTTCAAGCGAGAGGTAAGACCAAAAATAGAAAAAATATTATTCATTTCCTTTAAAAGTTTATAATCCAGTTGAAAAGAGGCACCATTTGCATCATTTTTAACTGAACCACTCTGCCACTGTGTCAGCTAAATGGCACAGTATATTTTAGTGACAATTGACCACGGGCAATTCCTTATTCAAAACAAGTGTTAAGCAGTTTGACAGACATTTCAATAACTTCATCATAGTGAGAAGGCGAACAAAGAAATTACCTGCCCAGCCAACTCATTACCACAGAAACACCTGTACAAACACAAAGTTATTTAGAACAACCTGAAATATATTAAGGTACCTAAATACATAGACCCAGAGAACATTAAAATATGTAAATTATAAAATCATAAATGGCCACAATTTCCAACAAATGTAGATAAAGCATAAGTCAAAATGGAAAACCTCCCAGATTTGAACCCTTTATACTTTGACGTATTAAAGCTGTAATAGCTGAAACTTATTTTAAAAAGTGAATCAAGATTAAAGTGGTTTATGTTTTCCCTTCAAAATGACAACATCAAGTGCATACAAGAACATAGCTAACTTGATCAATCTCCCTGTTATAAATGCCAACTGATACTTATAATAAGTTATTTATCTTAAGCATCATTCTCATGAGTCCCACTCTGAAATTGAGAAAATGGATACTGTTTTAATTTCATACATATCTGAAACCATCATTCACTTCATTACACATACCACTTTCCTTTTCATCATTTAAGTTTCACTATTAGTGATCATGACTATGTCAAGTTGGTACAAGCAATTTCTCTTACAGCAAACTCCTAGGCCACTTAATTTTGATGGCTAGCTGTTTACAGGTATTGCAGCACTGACCAGTAGCAATAATCACAAGTTATGTTGCACACACAGAAAATGCTCACACTACATAGCCTTAAATTTCTTAGGGCATTTTATTCTGTATGTTTAATTTTAACCATTGAATGTAGAGCTAGGTCAAAAAGTTAATAAAAGCCTAGCATAGCAGTGGTGTTAGGTTAATGTGAAGAAGCGACAAAAGGACAATTGCAGGGAAGTGAGTTTAGGGGACAGTGGTACTGAATATGGGGAAAAGTAGAATGATGATGGTGAGACTCCAATAAGAGGACTCCAAACACAAGATCCCCCATGCTGCACACCAATTGATTTCAAGAAAACTTTAAGCAGTATAATAATTTGAACCAAGAAAACAGCCTTATTGTTATTTTAAATTGCAATTTCAATGTCCAAAAACAGAATGGAACCTCAAATAGTTGACTGTCACAATCACCAAATACGATGGATTTGAAACGTAAAGCACTGGTGTCAAACAAAAACACTTAATTACCTCAGCAAAACCAGCAAATCAATCAGTAAATTGAAGACTGGCAATTTAATTATTCTAAGAAGCAAATTTTACAGTCACAATTTGCAAAATAAAACTCATCAGTTATCTTTCTTTTTCTTTTATTCTGATGTAAGAGATATTGCTGAACTCAGTAAACCTGATCAGACGGATGTCTTGATCATCTAAATAATCACTATCCACACGTTTGGTTTTAGATATTGATAGAGAATACGAAAAACATGAAAATGGCAGGGTTACAGAAAATAAAACACAATGAAAAAGGGAATAATAGAGAACATAATGAAGCAAACAAAAGAAATAATAATTTGATGGAATGCAATGAGGAGAGACCTGACTATTCCAACTAATCTTCAAGAAAGGCATCCCAGAAAGGACCTCACCAACAGAATATTACTAATAAATTGAAAGATTGGTCTAGTCTCTTTATTATTTTAGAATGCAAAGTTTCCAGTCACAATTTACAAAGTAGTCACCAACAATGTCTTTAAATACAGTAAGTCTGCATGATCATCTAAGTAGTCATCACCATACGCATGTTTACAAGAAAAACACAAAAAAAATGGAAAAATTAAGAGAAAATGATAATTTCATGGTTGAAATGAAGAGACCTGACGATCTTTTCCAAGTAATCTGCAAAATTGGTGACCCAGAAGGGACCCATGTCAGCAGTCCCTTCAACAGCAATAATCAGTTTTTTCTCATCCATACTTATTGTTCTATGCTATGAAATGGAAGTGGGAGGAAGGGCTGGTTTATGGTCTTAAAGCAAATCTTGCGGTTATCTCCAGACCTCACTGTAACCCCCAGCTATACTCCTCTAGTGGTTGACATGTCTATCAGAAATGCCTACCTTATCAGCATCTTTAGGTAAAACGCATAAGTCAACCATCCATCATACAGCCCACATATCAACTAAAAGACAATTATTACAGTACATCAAAAAAATGAACAGGCATTCAAAATACCACTGTAAAAAATGGTATTGAACAGGTAAGCTCACTTTGTATTACTCGATGGGATGTGATACACATGAATGTGGTTTGAAACTAATCTTGTCCTTATTCAGACTTACAGAAGGAAAAATATCTTCTATTTTACTTGATCAATAATGGAACTACTGGTATCAAAGTCCAGCAATAAATCATCAGTAGACAAAGACCATAAACCTCTCCAATTTCCCACACAACATCATAACCAAAGGTATCTTTGAGATAACCACAATACTTTACAGAGCCATGAGAAAATACAACTAAGGTGTCAAATAGTATATTTTTGTCAATCAAATTTCCAAAATGAAAACCTAAAATTCTCATTGTATTCATCAATAAACTTTGACATATATTAAAAACATAATGTTCCAAGCCCACGAAAAACATGCTGTGATGAGTTTCAGAGAGTTTTTATATTAAGTTGCTTCTCTGTCAGAATGCAAATACCAACACTTATTCATACAAAAGGAATTAATCATAGATGATGTGCCTTCTGCAATGTGACTTGCAAAAAAGCATTAATAAAACAGATCAAAAAGTTAACAATATACAAGTAAAAATTGTTTTCCCCTGTTTAGCCAGAGAAAGTGAGACCTAATTAACCACAAAATGATATAATGTTCATCAACCCATCTAAACAAGCCGTCGTGAATAATGTAAACATTGCACTTTCAATATTATAATTACAAAATAATTATCGCATCAATACACTGAAAGAGAAAGTGATAAGCCACGTTGAGATGAAGTCTTAATGTGTCCAATGACATGTCAAGAATTCAAAGCCGTGAAGCTCAACAAAAACGGCATTGTGAAGTAAATTTTTGGGGAAAAAAGGGTGTACAACATTACTATAACAAATAAATAAGTAATACAATACAAGCATAGCAATTCCGTATCTCCATGTTAATCAAAACAAAATTGAAACAGTTTAATGCTAGTGTATAACATTTCTATAACTGATAAGTCAAAAAGGAATATAATTTGAATAGCATTCCTATGGTTCAAATCACCAAGTTTATGAAAACTGTAGGCTTACAAGTAAAATATCGGTGAAACGGCAAAATATCTTTGTAATTAAAACTCAAGCAAAATCCAAATTAAGTGTGAATAAACCAAATACATAATCCCAATGCATAACCAACAATTTCAAATCCCAAACGAACTCGGCCAAACGCAAATCACTAAGGTGTCAAATTAAATTGCAACATTCAGTCTCATGAATTAAGAAGGAATTAATTAGCAATTAAAAACCGCAACCTCGATCAATTAAGAACAATCACATAGAATTCAGCCGTAAAATACAGTAAGTTAATAACTAAAAGAGTGTAAGGTGGACCTGATGATTTTGTCGAGGTAATCGGAAACGATGGTTTGCCAGTAGGGTCCCATGGCGGCAGTGCCTTCAATAACGACGATCAGCTGCTTGTCCGCCATATCGCGAAACGCAAAGTAAACAATTGGAGTTGAGTAAATATAACTCGCTAATAAAAAACTGTGCTTTGTTCTGGCTTCTCTTGCAATTGAGAGGAAGTCATTTGACAAATAAATTTACTTCAGTTTTACAATTTTTTATTATAGTAAGGAGTCGAGTCCAACGATCGGCCCTCCGGCCAAGCGCACGATTTACAATTTTTTTTTTTTTTTTTTAAATTTATAATTTTATATAATTTTTATTATTTTTTATTTTTTAAGATTTATAATTTTATGTAAATTTTATTATAATAAAATTTAATTTTACCACTTATTATTTATTATTTAAATTTAAAAAAATTAAAAAATTAAAAATTAAAAAAAAAACTAAAAGATTAAAAAAAAATTATTGTAGAGTAAGTATCCTGTAATTAATTCGTTTTTAAATTCGGTGATTATGAGGGTAAAATTCTTTAAATTTTGTAAAATTGATCCGTTTGATAAGAATAATTTAAGGTTAGTAATAAACGTAAAGTACATGTAAAATAAGGTTGTTTTAAAATTTTTCTCACTTGATTTTTGAGATCCCTACTAATCTTTTGGTTGGCAAGAACAAAGATCCATATACGCTCATTTTGGTGTTATTTGTTTTTGACAAATTAAAAATTTATTGGAGAGAATATACTAAATAAAAATATTGTGAAAAGTCTCGCACTTAAATAATTTGTTAATTTATCATAAATAACAATAATATAAGTATATTATCAATTGTTTACATATTCAAATTGCGTAAAAAAAATTATAATATAATTTGTTCATTTGTGCATGGATTGAAAAAAAATGTAATCAATTTTTTGCTTTAAAACATAATAATTATTTTCAATTGTATGGTTGACAATATTAACATAAAAAAATTTCTCAAAATTTCATATTATAATTTAGAATTATTGACATTTGGTAAATATTTCCACTCAAATGTTGAGAATTTAAATATTTGACAAAAAAATATCTAACAAATGTCAAAAATCTCATCTTTTAGTCAAATATTTTTACTAAACATTTAGAATCTTGACATTTAATAGAATTTTTTTTGTTAAATGTCGAGATTCTTAACATTATTGATATTCTTAGTCAAAAATTAATATTTATGATGTTTGGTGGTTGTTATTAGTCAAATATTATAAATAAAGTATTTTAATTCAAAAATTGATTTTTTTTATCATAAATAAGTTTAGACTTATAAAATAGATTATTTTATTTAAAAAATTAAAATTTAATCCAATTTAATAAATTAAACAGTCATTTTTATAAATAAATAAAAAATCAAACGTATTTTTTATATTTAACTTGTTATTTGAACTGGCTTCTTTTGTTTATAAAAATTTCATATCAAATAATTATTAAAAAATTTCAAACAGAAAATACAAAAAAAATATATTTGAAAAACCAAAATTTTTACAAATAGAACAAGAAAACAAAGAATAAAAATAAAAACAAAGGGAGTCTTTAGACACCTTCATACAAAAATATTGATGATATAACTACAGCACAAGAAAATTTTATTGTAATGGTAAATTAAGACTTAAGGATTAGTAATTGTACTGCATTGAAGTAGCCAATTTAAAATCAATTTTCCTTTTTAAAATTTTTAAATAATTAAAATATATTAAAATTTACAGTAAGAGTATTTGTATTCTAAAATATACTTTAAATATATTTTTTTTCCCTATATACACCCATTTAATAAATATTAAAATTTGTTATTTATCCAAAACATCCTTTCTAATATCAAAAATATCCTCAATAAAACTCTTTTTATTATTTTTTTTTTTTTTTGTGCACCCACAATATTCATGACCCTAGAGCTAAATCCTATTGTTAAGCATTTTTAATTTTTAATAAAGCAAACTATTAGTCTTTACTCCTTATTTTTGTTAATAAATTTATTTCTCTTTTTTTTTAAAGAGGAAATATATATTGATTGAAGTGGGTAGGAGGATCTTTAGTATTATTGAATTCCACTTAATTTTGATTTTAATATACTTAACCTGCACTTAATTTTGAAAGTAAAAGTGAAAAATATTTAATAAATACCAACTTTAATAAGTTTCACATTTTTTTTTTTACTAATATTTAACATTTAGTACTTTTATTTTAAAGTCGCAATATCTCAATTTTAAATATATCTTGAGAATCATTTTATTTTGTTTTATTTTATTAAAAACAAAATTCTTTTTTTGAAGGTGCAATCTTTTTTTTTTTCGTGTTAGTGTTACTAATTTAGGTGCAACTATAGTTTTGTTTTGTTTTATTTTTCAAGTGCAACAATTACAAATTTTAGTTAAGTAGTTATTTTAATACCTAACTTGAGTTTTTAAGTGTTCGTTTTTTCAATACAAATCAAAATCTCACATTTAGTTTTAATAAAATCTTCATAATAGTGGGGATTGTCATGATCAGTCCAAAAACTCATTTTTGTATGGATTTCATTCAATTGAGTCAGGCAACATGATAATTATAATATACAATCTTTGTGACAAAGAATCTCATATCGAATTGTGTTTGTATCAATGTTGTGTCTCATCGAACTTGTTATTGTAAAAACCGATGTTAAGTGAATTAGTATGGATCTAATGACATATCTTTATTATTTTATGTGTTATTATGCTACTTTTATATTCTAATACAAAATAAGGAAAGACATATATAATTTATATATATAATATATATATATATATATAT
>JAXCLQ010000009.1:12464534-12500204 GCA_035584115.1 Cedrela odorata | reverse complement strand
TAATTACTATAGAAAAATTTCGAGCCATTATAGTTTGATATTTTATTACTAAACTCGCATAAACGGATATTTAATATTTACCAAATTCGTGCAGATATTCGTGAGTTTTTAGAGAATTTTTTATATTTTCAACTATACTTATACTATTATTAAATATCAAATTTAAACTTATAAATTATTTAATTAAACTTATAAATTTTTAATATTAATTAAAAATAAAATATATCACTCATATAAAATATTAAGTACATTTAATATAAAATAAAATTGATCACAATAATTTTATAAAAATATATATATAATTATTTTACAAATTCATGTATAAAATATCATAAATTCAAAATAAAAATTTATGAACTCACAAATACAAAATAATAGTTACAAACTTCACATTTTCATTTTTCTCAATTATAACTAGCCTCTACCCAATATAATTAATGAAAAACAAATTTTTATAATTAACAAAAATAATTAATTTACCTTATCGATAACATCTTCATCGTTCAAGTATTTACAATTTTCAATATTTTTTAAAGAATTTCAAATTAATCATTAAAAAATTATTAATTAAAAGTAATAATACTAAAAAGAAACAAAAAAATATTTTATAGAAATACAAATATAAATTTAAAAATTTTAAGATTTTACTTGTATAACTATAATATCAAAATAATGATGTTTTAATAATTTCATATATATATATATATATATATTTAAAAAATAAAATATTGGCCGATAATTATTACAGATATTTAGGAATATTTATTCAAGAAATTTAGGAATATTTATTCATATTCGATTTAAACTTTATACAAATTTTTATTTTTTTCAAAATTGTTCTAAATCGGTTTACAAGTATATCAAATCTGTCGACCGAATAATTTACGAATTTGCGGGCAAGAGTGACATTTTTGTTAAACCAGACAAATAATTATATGAAAAATAAATTAAGAAAGCAACGAACTCCGCGGGGAGAAGCGAGGAGAAAAACTTGTGTGGACAACCATGTTCATGGCTGTTCACTGCAACACTGTTCCCTTATCTTGCTTACCATGCAGAACTAAAACTGCAATACTGTCCTCATTGTCAACTCCCCCTTTCACTCCAGTTCGTCGTAGCATCATCAATCCCATTATTTTCAAGCTCCCAACAAGCAGATTAAATAAGGTTGCTGCTGCTGTAGTTTCGGAAGAGGGTGCAGTTGGTTCAAGTAATTCTGGCACTGATGTGTTTAAACTCACATACTTAGAGGTGGGTCTTTTGGGTCATTTCTAAATTTGTTTGATTAAGAGTTTCTGTTTAGTGATAACTGTTAAAATTAGGTAATTTTGTTTTTGGGAGCTTTTTGTTTAAGATATTTTGTTAAATAATTGGTTTAGGGTTATAGTTGGCTGTGGGATGTGGACGGTTTGAAAATATTGGTTGATCCAATCTTGGAGGGCAACTTGGATTTTGGAATTCTTTGGCTTTATGATGCTGCCAAGAAATTCTTGAAGAATTTCCAGGTACTTTTATAATAGTTCTATAACAGTTCTTCATCACACAGTTATCTAATTAATTAACTTTTTCTGATTGGAATGGTACTTTAGTGCAGCTTAGTGATCTTCCACAAGTTGATTGTTTATTGATTACGCAAAGTCTTGATGATCACTGCCACTTGAAGACCATAAAGCCACTTTCTAAAATATCTCCAAATCTTAGTGTCATTGCAACCCCCAATGCTAAGCCATTGCTCGATCCCCCTTTTAAAAATGTGAGTGATACATATTGTCATTTTCATAATTTTTTCTGTTTGTTGATGATATGTTATCCTTTTAATTTATGTTTAGATGTTTTGTTTTTACAGTTGAATGAATATTAGGAAATGAAAATTGAATGGTTGTTGAAAAAGTAAACGATTGTTTTTTCCTATTTTAGAGTTTCAAAATTTTGTTTCTGTGTAGCTCTTTTTAAGGAAGGTGTTGGCTGCTTTCTGTCTTCTACCCTTTGTTTGCTTTCATTACACCATTCTTTGTTTAGGAATTGTATTTGATTAATAAGTATGAACTAGTACCTACTTGATGAAAAATGGAAACTGAATTTTTTTTTTTTTCAAATAAAATTTACATTGTACCTAATAGATAGATAAATCAGTAGATGTATTGGTGGTTATCCTCAACTTTGGCCTTCCAAGAAGTGCCTTTCTTATTTATTTTATTAGGGTTGGAAAGCGGCAATGACTTGATCCAGGGCTTGTTGATTTTTCTGTTCTTCGATGATTTCAGGACTTTTTGATGTATGTTTTCATCCCTTGTTTTGAGATGTATGACCTACACTTGTATAGCACACACATTGTGGACAGCTTGTTCACTTTTGTAAAATTTCCATACAAGTATAATTTCTGTTCTCCGCCTCTTATAAAATAATAATAAATAAATCAACTTTGGCAACTGGTTGTCAATGATGATGTTACTGTGCATTTTGGCGTCCCATACATGCCCATGCTACAACTCATTTGATGTTGTTGGTTTTGTAGGCATTCTTTATAGTTTAAAAATCTTAGAAGCTGAAAATCTATTACTCTTAATGGGTAATCTCACCTTGTCCCCAATATTCTGAAATTCTAATGCTATTATGTAACTTTGTTGTCTTATACAGCCACATGCTTTGAAATTTCTTTTGTGGCTAGCATTATATGTATCCATAGTGATTCTCTGTAATTAACAAGGCTTGATTTAGTTTCATTTCCTACAAACTGATATTAATAAGTTTACTATTTATATTTTGCACACTCTGTTTTGTATTTCTCATGTTCAAATATATAGGTCAAACGTAAAATCAAGCAAGACTTTGCCAGAGCAAATTTTAAGGACAACAGACTCATTATCTACATATTTTTAGGATTAAAAATGTCTGAATTTAAGAGAGTGATAATTTTAAGGAAAACAGAAGCACTCTTCTTGCATGAGGTGGTGAAAGGATTTACAAAGCGTCAAAATTAATTTGGTTTTCAGGATTTCATTCTTCAGTAGATTCTTATAGTGTCTGGAGTTATACTTTGTCGCACACATTGTCTTTGTGGATTTAGTGTATTGTTTAACTAGAGTGACAACCAAAATGAGTATCTCCTCTGTTTGTGATGTTACTCCTTTTTCCCCCCTGAATCTTCGAGATATTGTAGTTGGCATATGCCATGAAGTGAGTATCTTCAGCACAACCTTGTTATCATGTCAACTTTGGTTGGAGCTCATTGGTATGAACTCCAATGCTATCATCTCTGATAATCATTTTTTTATGTGCTTGTAGATTATCCGGGTTTGTCGTTTTAAATTTAATTTCAGAATCTTACAGGTTACATAGCTGGAACCTAGTCAGAGCTCTGAAGTTGAAGTAAGAAATGGTTAAATCTTTTGATCTGCAGTTTTCTGATATGATTTTAACTATACTTCTTAGCCTACTTTATTTTCAACTGATTATGGTACTTTATTTATTTCTCCACCGGTGTACTACTTTCTTTGTTTTTGGTTAATACGACGATTTATTTTTTTCCCCTTTGGGTTGTAATATGTGGTCCAGGTATCTTGTCAATTCTTCTCAAGGTCGATTGACTCTTTACTATGAACCCCACTGTGTATACAATAAAAATTTTCTGGAGAAGGAACGGGTTGATATTGTCATTACCCCTGTCATAAAGCAGCTTCTTCCTAAATTTAGTTTGGTTTCTGGACAAGAAGATGCAGTTCAACTTGCAAAGCTGCTGCATGCCAAGTATACAACTTAATCTCAACCTGTGAAGCTTTGCCGATAACAATTTATTATGTTTATATGTATTCAACTATCTTTCGTCGTTTTACAGGTTTATTGTGCCAATGAAAAATGGAGATCTTGATAGCAAAGGGTTTCTTGCAAGTATAATTCAGACTGAAGGAACTGTCAAATCATTCAAGGTAGGATTCTCATTACTGAAAAATAGATGAGTTGAAAATCAATTTACTACATCAGAAGATGTAGGAAGATTAAATGTTATGATGACGATGATACTATGCTTTGGGTTTGGAAGCTGTCAACCAATTTTTTAACTTGTAATACAACCTCTTCTTGGTACAACTGTAGTAGTAAAAAGGTGAAATTTTGAGTTGATGCCGATCTACTCATTTTTTCTTTTAATATTTGATATCTAGTGTTTTCATCTCATAACATCTCAATAACAAACCAGCCTAACTGAAAGATAGTGTCTAATCTGTTGAGACTGATTTGCGGTTGAGCCATTCTATTGTTGATTATCATATTTTTTATTTTGGCATTTCTTAATTTATTTAGGATATTGATGGAATGAATGGTGGTTAATGCAGAATCTTTTGTTGACGGAATTACCAGATGGTCAGGTACTAGAACCAACCGCCGGTGTAGCTCTAGAAATTTCAGCATCTTCAAAATAGTTCTTTCTTACAATATCTGAAACTTAACCGTAATTTCTTCAAACTGTGTACATCAAGCAATTAACATATTTCTTACTTAGCAGTTCTCTTGTATATTGTCTTGCGCCAACAATTCTAAATGTGAACAGAATTCATTTCTGATCTATGCCATTTTATTTATTTATTTAAGTTAATATATAAAATTTAGTTATACACACATAAAAATAATATATTTTCTTAACTAAACTAACCATTAAATCACCTCCCTTCCTATTTGAATCATCAATCATAGAACCTTAATTAAAACAACTTGAGAAAGTGATCATGTGTGAAACCATCAACGAGTTCTGTTCTGTATGACTTTCTGTTTGTATTAAAGAAATTAAACATTGATTAATTGAGTCAGCCTACTAGGGTTTTCTTTCGTACCACTTTTATTCTTTACAGTTTTACCTACAAAAAAAAATAAATGTGGCAATGCATATAATAAAAACTATAAATAAAAATTCAAAATTCCTGGAATTGACCACTTCGCTCAATTCACTCAAGTTAATGTCAATGCCAATCTTAAGAATAAAACAAAATGAACTAGCAATGCCACCAAGATATACAGATTTTGTACTCTAGTAGTATAGCCAAGCTTTTCTTTAATGGGCCATATCGTCCAAAAACAATGCATGATACATGAAAAAGAAATACACACATACACACGTAATAACAACAATTAATTACTGTTGACCCGATTGATAAACATGTTTATATTATCAATGAAGATTCAATAAATATTTATTTTTGTTAGGTCATTGGAATATTCCCATGTTAGAGTTAGTGAGAAATGACTTTTTTGTACCCAAGTCTTGTTGGTTTTTAAGAGATTGCAAGAGACATTTGGCCTTTACATTCACTCAAAGGACACATTTTCCTCTTTCTCTTTTTCAAATAAATATTAAATCTCAACTTCGACTCCCACATTCCATGATATCTATCTGATATCTATCTTTATATGCTATCTACGACTATATTATACGCTTAAAAGTCAACACTCTACACCTAATTGGGCTTTTCTTCCCTACAATTATTCTACTTCATCACATATATCTCATCGCCGAATCTAATCATAGCCGTCTGATTTTTTTCTGTAATCATATTTAATAGATAATCAACCAATCATACATGATCCAAACACATCATTTAGGGCAATTTTCTTATGGAACCCAAGTTATAATTCACAAGTTTTACATACGAGAAAAATGTACCGAATACAGTATTTGTAATTAAAAATGAAGCTAAAATAATGGTAACGAAATCTTGGATAAGGCAAGATTCCAAGGATCAGAATATCTTGACCTGTCCTCCTCACCCTCACCTATAAAGATGAGATTTTAAAAAGGAGAGAATATACTGGGACTATAAAAATGCAAACCTTATTAAAAAAAATATCCAATTTTAAAAAATGGAAAATATGCCAAAGTTCTCAGAATATTCCACGTGGACCATAGACTAGAACGTATACAGAAGCATACAATTCGTTGTTTTTATTTGTATTTATGATGACGTTAGACTTACTGCAACTGCAGCTTTGTCCTATTCTTATATGTGTATTGTGTTGTCAGAATAAAATAATAATATTCCAATGTTCTGTCCATACGGCATCGTTGTACTCGAATTCTCAAGTCGCCACGTTTAACACAATCATTTTCCTTTTCTTCTTAGTGGACCATTAAACAATTAATTAAAACAGTTCATGTTTGCTTGCGTTTCATGATAATTGAATTGATGCTGCTAATTATTACGACCAAATATTCTCAAAATAATCTTATTTGATCATGTATATAATTTTAATCGATCTTAATTTAATTTTATTAAATAATTTAATTTTATATAATTTAAACTATTTTACTGTCGTGATTAACTTAAAGCTATAGTACCTGAACTATAGTACTTAAACTATAGTACACTAAATGTCTTTTAATGTAATTTAATTTTTTAATATTTTATAATTATATTTTTTTAATTTAAATTTACGATTTGAGTGTACTAAATTTTATTATAAAATTAATTTATCATTATTACTTATTATGTATATTTGAAAAAAAAATATTAGTTAGACATGATATTAAAAATAAAGATATATTAAAAAATTAAAATTAATTTTTTTTATAAAATTATTTATTATGTATTTTTATGAAAATACATAATTTTATTAATTAAAAAAATAAATATTTTTAAAAATTTTATTTTAATAAAAAAATATTTTTTTATTTTCATATTAAAAAATAAAAAATTTACATAAAATTATAATTTTAAAAAAATAAAATAATTAATTTCATAACTTATTATTTATGTATATTTAAAAAATAAAAAAATTATTTAATATATAAATTTTATTAAATAAAGAATTAAAAAAATAGAAGAACTTAAAAAATAAAAAAAATTACTATAACTACAGTACACGACTCATATGATACTGTGGCTATAGTACATAGCTCGGATCAATTTTCTCGGGCTATTAATCCTAGCGGACTGCCCCTGACCAATTTGTCCGGAATGATTATGTGCTCGGAGGGTACTGTAGTTACAGTACCCAATTTAGTTACAGTAATTTTTTTCTTTTTTAATTTTTTATCTAATTAAATTTATTTAATAAATATTTTCTTTATTTTTTAAATATATATAATAAATAATAAATGATGAAATTATTTATTTATTTTTAAAATTTTACAATTTTATGTAAGTTTTTAATATAAAAAATAGAAAAAAATTATTGAAGTAAAAGTTTTTAAAATAATAAATATATTTTTATTTTTTTAAAATAATAATAAGTTATTTATTTTTGTAAAAATAGATATTATTTATTTTTAATTTTTATAACTTTTTAAATTTAAAAAATAAGTAAATAAAAAAAGGGTCATTGGCCCAAGAACAAGACATTTCTCAAGCAAAAGGCTCGAGAATGCACCTCACTCAGGTGTTTGGCCCTATCACGTGCCTCATCTCGAGCCTTTGACCAGAGAATGCACCTCATCTCGGGCCAAATGTCCTATTCTCAAGCCTTTGGCTCTAGAAATTTTTGTTCTCGGGCCAATAACCCTTTTTTTTTATTTGCTTATTTTTAAAATTTAAAAAATTATAAAAATTAAAAAATATATAAACAACAATTTTTTTTAATGTTTTTTAAAATTCTATATTTTTAAAATTTTAAAATATATTTTTATTTCTTTAAAATTTACATAATAAATAATAATTGATGAAAATAATTTATTTTATTTTTTAAAATTTATATTTTTATATAAATTTAATTATAGTAAAATTTATTGTAAATAAATTTAATTTTGTGAATTATTATTTATTCTACAAATTTAAAAATAAAGAAATTAAAATTAAAAAATTAAAATATATAAAATACGAGTACTATAATTTTAAGGTTTGGAAAATTTAAGGTCTATGAGTTATACACTATAGCACGTACATTGTAGCAGGACTACTGTAATGTATAGTTGGTTATTAGAGAAAAATCGCTCAAATTACTTAAAATTGAACTATTTAGTAAGATTGAATTATGATTAGTCAAAATAGTAAATAAAGAATTAAAAAAAGTTATTTTTAGAATTTTTCCTTATTATAATTGGTTTTCAATCATGATGAAGGTTAACGTTTAATTACAGCACTCACTTTTGATATGAAATAAGAAGAAAGATTTTTACATTTCTTGTACGTGGTGAAGGAAGACATCCTATATTTGCAAGAAGAGGTAGAAAAAGAAATGAATATAGTAAAAATTTGATTCTTAGCCGCTATACTAAATAGGTTTTTATAATTTAATTTTTTTAAAAAAAAGAAAGAGTTAATTAACTGAAGTTTGCAGGTAAATCCTTTGCCAACAAGAATTGTAAAAACGTGATGTTTACGTGCTTTTGATCTGATCCAAATGGAGTTTGAATTCTTATTTTTCTCGTCTTTTGTAAGAAAGATTAACATAGAAGAATCATATTATTATTTTTCCAAGTCCAGATGGAGGAAAAACCGTTATAACATGCAGCCAAAATTTTCCAGGACATACAGCAGCATCAGTTCCCTAACCGAATAAGGTTTCATTACATCCATCTTCAACTTGTAATTTGCTATAATTTTAATTTTAATTTCACGTATTTGCCATTGCCATTGCTCATTGTGAGGTAGGTCTTCAACTTTTCAATGAATAAAGAGAAATCAAATTATTTCAACAACAGAAATCAATTAAGCTTTAAACTCCTCTAAACATGTAATCATTGACATATTTCTATCTTGTTTCCAAAGTAAACATTGATCTCAATTTCTAAACAACACAAGTTTCAGAATATGGTTTGTTTTCTGATTTCATAATCATGGACGATTATGCTGCTGTTCGAAAATTATTGAACGTAATTTATTCTTTCTCTATTCTAGTTTCTGGAAACAATTTGGTGAACTACAAGAATACTTATTCAAGAAGGTTCACTGTCACTACCCAATGTATCCGAGGAACTCCTTCCAAGTTTTACACTCCAAAAACACCAAAAAGAAAAAAGTTTATCGTATCATATAGGGGTTTCCACCAAGCTTTGTTACAAAAATTTTACATCATTCTCTTCCAATGGCTACTAAAACGCAGAGGAGGCTGTGGTGGTCTGCGTAGAGGAAGATGTGGCCGGAGAATTTGGATGATGTTCACCTTCACTATGACTGCCCCTTTCTTCTGATTGCAAGTGCTCAGATTGAGGAACGGCAGGCGGTGGTGCTGCTACAGGTGCATAGATTCTATTGTCAGCTCCGGTCATAGTGGATGCCTCCCCGGATGATTTTACAGCAACTGTTGCATATTCAGGCGGTGGTACCCATATGCCTCCAACCACTACAAATTGGGGTGCTTGTGGGTTGGCGTTGTTGTGCATTGATGCACTCGGTCTCCTCATATGCAAACGATATTTCTGAAACAAATTGAGAAAATAATGAACATTTTGGCTATGCTTAAACACAGTGCATTGCTGAGAAAAATATTGGTTATGATTGAATCCGACCAGTTTCAAAATGCAAAAAATTAATCACTATAGTAACGTCATAATCATACAGAATGAAGGAATCTACCAACAATTACATACTAAAGTATGATGATTCCATAACTGCACAACAAATTTGTAGGTGATGGAGAAGATTACATCTTCAATTTGATTGCATAGGCCTAATATACACCAGTCAGCTGATGGGTCTAATTGCCTCTTGCATACAAAGGCAGAAAAAAGGTTACTTGAGTTCATTCCAGTTCAGTATGATGTTCAATCTAAATGCAGCAATTTTTCATCAATTAAGTTATATCCAATGAACAAGAATAATTAACAGACTCTTATAGTTACTAACCTGTAAATGGCTCTTGACTTCGTCATTAGTTAGCCCATCAACCTTCATTAGCTCCCTAATTTGCTTGGGTGTAGCAGCTGCAATTCAATTGATTCCCCATATCAGCACACATTCAACATTCAATTTAATTCCATTGAAAAGAAAATTTTCAAGACATACCGTGTGAACCACCAAGTTGTTGAAGGGCATGCAAGAACCTTCTATGCAATTCAGGCGACCAACACCGCCTTGGTTTCCTTTGAGTCTGCCCTTCTTTATCTTCTCTTTTACTGTTTTCACCGACGCCGCCGCCACCACCTTTAGTAACAGTCTCAGTCGTAGAACTAGTTGCAGCCGGTGGCACGGAAGAATTAACTTTGCCCACTGATTGTTCGCTCTTCTCTACAGTTTTCTGGAATGGCTGAAATGCACCGCCATTTCTCTTCACCTCCACTACTGTTGTTTTTATAGGCACATCCTACAATAAAATAAATAAATAAATAAATTTTCTTGTCTTTTCTTTTCCTTTCAAACTTTCTGAGAAACCAAACAAAGGGAAAGTTCAAGATGTTTGTAAGTACCTCTTTAGGCAGTGGATCTGGGGATTGATTCCATAACTGGACAGATCTAAGCCAGTCTGATTTTTTCATGTCACTGTTCTTCTCTCTATTGCTTGTGGTGGTCTTATGTGAATGTTGTTCATCATTATCTTCAGGAGATGAATTCCTTTTCATAGGAATAAATTCCTCATAGACAGGAACATCGCTTGATGTCTGTTCCGAACACTCAGATTGTCCATGCATGTAGTCCGTCGTCGTACCAGACAATTCCCGTCTGCATGCTTCAATAGCTGTGCACGAAGAAACACTTGTTAAAAATCCAAAAACAAAATTCATATCTAAAATAAAAAGATAATAATAATAATAATAATAATAATAATAAATACCTTGTGTGACAAGCTCTAAACACAAAGGAAGTTCGCGTTGAAAGACCTGAACCTTGCGCTTTTCCACCTCTAAAGCTTCAACATAGTCATGACACCTCTGCATTTTTTCAGCATAATCCATGTCTGTCTTTAACTTTTTGAGTTATGTGGCTTAAATTTGTAAAAGAGATTAGATTATAAAGAGAGAGCAGAGCAGAGCAGATGTAAAAGATGATTATAAGAACAAGGGTTGTGTTTGATAATGGGTTTAAGACAAAGCATAGATATATCCGAACGAACGAAAGCAAAACGAAGCGTTAGCAGAGGAATAAGGGATCCAAGTAGAATCAATAAATGGAATAAACTTTGGAACCCAGATAGAATAAGAAGAGAAAGAGAGAGAAGGATATGTATGTATGGACTTGATGAAATCGGAGGGCGGATAAGAAGCGAAAGGATAAATCAAGGTCGGGGCGTCGCGTAAGAAAAATTGAAGGCAGGATTTATCGTTGTGCTTCTATTAGAGAGAGAAAATTAAGGGGGATAGAGTTGAATATTCCGGGATATGATTCACTTTTCGTCTTTTCTGTGCGGGCTGGCAATTACGTCACCTTCTCACTTTCTACAGATAAGATCAAAGGCCCTCTCTCTCTTGTAGTCTTAAGACTTTTTCCCCCCATGTCTAATCTTCTCCTGCATACGTTTTCACAGTACAAGGTTTGTACTTTTTTTTTTTTTTTTTTTTTTTTTCCTTACACGTTATATTTTTATTTTTTCTCATTTTCATTCACCATCATAAATTAACATTATAATTTATTATCATCATTATTTTTTACAATTATTATGTAGATTACTTATATTATTAAAAGATGATACAACTGTCGGCAGAAAATAGGTGGTGCTCATGATAATCGTGTAGAAACGTCCTTACTGTAATACTTTTATTTCGTTCATAGTTTTTTACCCTTTGGGATTTGATTGGCTACAATCGAATATACCTTGGAGGATGAGGAAAGGAATCACGAGATCGTTTTTTAAGGGAAGAGGAATCTTGTGAGCGTGCAAACACACAGACCACGTCGCGTATAATTTGGTTAACACCAAGGTCATAATTGTGTCTTTTCACGTCTTCCAAGGGCCAATTAGCTTATCTTACCCTTACCCACTATTCCTTGTCTTAGGGTTCGGTGATTTATTGCTCAATCCACTGGCATTCTGAGGGCGTGTCGTGTCGCCTAGAAAAATTGGACACTTAGTGGCCGGACGGGACCACGTTTTTGACTGTGGCTAAATGTTGCTTTCGATTTAAGGCCCACTAATGTTTATGCCACGGTCGGTATAACTCACAACTCTTTTTTTTTTTTTATGAACAAATTATGTTATTAAATCCCGTTCAAAAAATATAATAATAATAATAATAATAATAATTTCCATAATGTCAGAAATTTTCTTCTTCTTTTTTTTTTAAATTAATCTATAATATTTATTATTTTTTTCCCTCTCGTATTTTGTATAAAATATATAACTCAAGTGGGACATTTTGAAATTCATTTAATTAGAAAACTAATCATAATTGCGTAGACTAGAGGTTGAGAATATAGACTAGGAGGAGTGTATGAATAAAAATTGATGAGTGGTTCGGAAAGGGTAGAGACATAGATTTGTACGTTTGTTGTAGTACTAGTACCCCCAACAAAAGGTTTGATACCCTAACACGCACCAGGCACCATAAGATGGTATATATGTTTAGACAATTATTTAATTTTAACAATGACTTATAATTATTATGAAAGCCTCAAAATTTTCAAGCAATTAAGTAAGGAGGAGAAATAATGGTGGCCACAAATTCCACTTTTAACGAAGCACAATTAAAAATTTTCGCTTATTAAAGATGAATGTTTAAATTATATAACATTAATAGCGGTCCAGTATAAATGAAATGGAAAGTAAATGTCTTCTCATTGCTGGTCCCCAATTCACATGGTTCATAAATTTATCAAAATTTCATTATCACAAACTCAAAACGTTTTGCTTCGGCCAAACCCAATGAATATTGAATAGAGTGATACTTATCTAAATATTATTTAATATCTATCGTCTTTCTCTTTCCGCTTTAGTCGACAATTGAGATGGGTGATTGATTCATACATCTAATTGAATCTCAAATTCAAGTCCAAGCCTAAACAGTATTAGGCTTTGATATTGTTAGTAAAAGCACCTCCAGTTATACTGAAGCCCATAAACATTTTCTATTATTACCAATGGGCACTGTAGATCATCTTTCAGAACGTAAACTAAAAAAGCAGAAGAAGCATTCCAAATGTTATTCAGGATAAGTCGGATCTTCAACTTTTCAGGTCTTCTAAGAAACCATATGCTTTTTGAGCTGAATTCATCGCTTTTACTACATGTTTTTAACTCTCAGGAAAGGATTTGAATACTTTAACTTCCAACAGTATTTAAAGTCTTTTTCTTTAAATGTAAATACTATATCATAATAATAATTTTTTTAATAACTATCAATTTGTTTGATATTGAAGTGAGATGAATTTCAAGTTATTATTATTGTGAAATGAAAACACTATAGGTAAATGTTAATTTAAAAATAAGTGAATTAGTGTTACTAAATACATTTTTAACTTAAATTTTAAAATTAAATAAAATTACCACAATCCCAAAAAAAATTTTAAAGTTGCCAAAATTTCTTGAATTGATTTCATAAAAAAAAATATTTTATATTATTATAATTATTGTGACGAGCCAAACTGCATCTTGTACCACCTTCAATGAACAATAATAAACAATGCATTTCACAATGATCAATTTCAATTAAAAGTTAAAAAAAATGTTTATTGAAGGTTTGTGACATTTCAACCACACACACACACACATATATATATAAATATATGTATAGGCGACAATTTGAATTATCGTATTATAATCGTATCATGTTAAATAGAGTTCAGTCTGAATCCGATTCATTTATTAATTGTGTTAAGAATGTCAAAAATAGATACGATTTCTTTATTAAAAAACGGATTATTCGGATACAATTTATTTAGACACAATTAATAAATGAATCGTAAATGAATTATAAACTAATTGAAACGATCATTTTATTTGTTTATAATTTAAGATAAAATGATCGTAAACTAATTAAAACAATATTCTTATTCGTTTACGATCCGTTTATTCATTTATAATTTGTGTTTTAAACGAATTTAGTAGTTCAAACAAGATTATGACTTGATTATTAAACGATTGACACGAATAAAATTCACTTATTATTTGTGTCAATTTTTTCAAATTTGAATCCGTTTATTTGTTTTGTTAAATAATTGTGTCGTAATCTATATTACCACCCCAACACACACACACACACACAAACACACACACACACACACACACACACACACACAGACACACACACACAGACACACACACATTAAATTAGGAGTATTTTATCGCACACTTGAGATTTAGTGAAATCACACATAAATGTAAGTTTTCTCAAAACTAATATATAGTACTCATCAACAGTAATACGTTATATTTGATTATTAGTTGACTAAGTAAAATAATGAAATGACTAAAAGAATCTTGTTTATATAAGTTTTTTATATTAGTCGTATTTTTCACATATCTCTTTTGAGATTTAGAAAATTAAAAAAAAAAAGGTACTCCTAAAAACTATTTTTTAATTTTTGATATTCAATTTAATTTAATTTGATAAACATTTATAAATTAGGTGCTAATTTATTGTACATTAAATTTTAACATTGAATATGTATTTTAAGATTACTCATTAAAATTTGAAAAATACTACAATGTTAGAAACTCGTTCTAATTTTTTTTATTAGATTTTGAATTATTGTAGATATAATTTAACAATTTAAAAATATTGAATAATATTGAAATATATGTTTGAGATTAAAATATTATATTTTTAGTTTATAATTTTTAATATAAAATAAAATTATTAAATATTAAATATATAAATAAATATGTGATTGATTGACAAATATGAATTTATAAATTAAATATTTTAAATATTATATTTTTAAAATTGAACAAAAATACAAGAATTATTAATAGAAAATCTAACAAAAATTATTGTAATATATAATGTTTCTCAAATAATTCTTAAATATACAATAATTATACTATCTTTAAATTTATTTGATATGTGCAATAAATTAACACTTAATTTATATATATTTATCAAACTAAATTAAATCGAATATTAAAAACTGAAAAAAAAAGTTTTCAGAGGTACTTTCTTTTAGTTTTCTAAAGCTTAAGGGAGATATATGAAAATAAAAATTAATATATAAAATTTATATACAAGATTATTTTATTAATTTATTAATTTAATTAGTCAATTAATGATCATATATAATAATATTATAATTAAATAATACTATCTATTAATTTTGAAAAAATTTATGTGTTCAAAATTAATGTGTATATTTGATTTCGCCAAATTTGAGGAGAGATTAGTAAAAATACCCGGATTAATTTACCGCTAGCAGATGAAAGAAATCCAGATAGATAGATGAGATCCCAATCAAAAATGAAAGTTGAAAGTTGACCACAAGCAAATCCGGAGAGAAGAGACAGATAGAGTTAAAGAAGTGTAGTTAATGTAAATGGTTGGAGTAGCAGTGGCAGTATTAGTAGTGTTACTGTGTACAGTACAGTCTGATCTGACACATATATAAGATACCAAGTATGAGGGGTGGCCATTAGGTTTAATGTTACTCTTTTCCAGGTTTCCTTTCTAATACAAGACGAAGATTACGGCAACCTTTACTTTTAAATTTCTCCCGCTCATTTCACATTTTTACCATTTTCATATACCAATTCCCTTCCATAGCTACAGTCTTATTTTTGTGTACGTTCTTGGGTTGAGCACATGTCAATCAAACTTTCTCTTCATTTTTTTTTAATTTTTTTTAATTTTTTATTTTTATGTTTTGGCCATAGAGAAAGATCTAGTGATACTATGTTTTCAGTTTTCACTACTCAGTATTTGAATTATTTTACAAATTCTTTTTTAAGCTTAATTTTTCACAAAGTGCCACGAAGACGAAGACGGTGAAATTTATTATGATCTATTTTGGAAATAAGCATTAAATCACAAAATTAAAAACATTACATATATCCATAAAAGTAAATTGATTGCCAAGTTAAATGTGTTTATAACATGCAATAAAGTTTTATCAGTTTTCATTTGTGTCTTGGCAAACTCATTAATTTGTTTTCTTACAGCCCTTATAGATTGATTATGGCCTGAGGCTGCTGTCTTTTTTAGTGACTAAATTCCTTAGTACAAGGTTATATTTAGTACTCCAATCTAAAAATGAAGAGTAAACGCTTTATTATATTATCCAAATAATAGTAGATTCATTATTGGGATTTTCGGTAAGATTTCCTATTAAATATTACACTATTTGTGATTTAATTACTTATTATATTATTGTTTAAAAACGTGTTAACTTTAACTATTAATATTAGTCCATAACTACATAATATCTTTTTCTTTTCTTTTCTTTAATTTGTCCACATTAGTGATACAATGAAATTTATTAATAAGAAAAAGAGATGTACCCAAAGAATGCATATAAATTCAAAGATAAAATATAAAAGAATTAAGTATAATGTACATAGTTTTATTTTCTCTTTGTATTGAGTATCTTCTTCGATAGAGGCATAATGCTAAAATGTACACCAAACTCAGTAGTTTATGACTATAATAAAGGAGCACTACTATTCAATTATAGCCCTCATATGCAATTCCTATAAGTTGAAGGATATTGACAAGAAAAAGTAGAAGTTGTGCTGGTGAAAGTACCTATTTCCCTTATTTAACATGTAGCAACCTGACTTAGTCCCGTGAATGTACATTAGCCAGAGACCGTCAATCACTATACCATATTTAATATACAAACAATGCGTACCAATTTAGCTTTATGGTTGGCAATTGAACTCTCTTTGCATCTAGCCACAAGTTCAGTACAGCACAATGTTGCAAACAGATAATAGATTTTACCATCAACATCATATTCTTTACTCCAACGCCAAGATAATAGATTTCACCATGAACATCATTCAGAGAGAGGAAAGAGTCACTATAGGTACGCTATTCTATGTATTTTTTTTTCTCTCCAAATCTCTCCTCCTTTACCGGTTCCTTGTCTCCATTCCCAAACACGCCATTATCAACAAATCAAATTGTCATTTTTTTTTCACTCCACGTGATCTCTCTCAAGTGAACAAAGACATTAAAAAAACACTTCTCTATTGATATATCCATCCTTATTGAAAAATTTTTTCCCGTTAATTAACCCTCAACACAAAACTCAAATACCCATAAAAATATCTCTATTTATTCCCTTTCTTGCCCCACTGATCTTCTCCACGGATCCACACCAAAACTATTATTCTCTCTCTATCTCACTCTCATATAACCATAATCAGCATGCAGACTCCAGCTTCCTTCGCTTACATATCCTCCAGCGTAAGTGCTTGTTTCGAAGCTGATGATCAAGAAGATGAAGATTCCATAATTCTTTCTCTTGGTCCTCCTGACCAACAAGTCTCCAAACACCCCAGCTATCATCCCTCCTCAAATCAACTTGGCAATAACCAAAATCCAACTAGTGCAAGCGGTGTAACAGTTGCTCTCCACATTGGTCCACCAACTGAAGCCGGCACTAGCAACAACCATAATGATATTGGTAATGGTAATCTAGTTGAAGGACAGTACAGGATTCCTTCACCAGCACAAAAACTTGTTGGCCCGACACAGTTCTCTTGCTCTGTCTGCAACAAAACATTCAATAGATACAATAATATGCAGGTCTCAATAAAATAATCACATGAGTAATTAAATAATTACTTTTGATTTTTTATAAAGTTTAATAGTATTTTATGTTGCTCCTTTTCTTGTTTAGGTTTAAGTTGCTACTTATTTATAAGCATAATAAAGTCTGCATATATAAGTTTATATTTTTGTTACATGCTTTTTTCTCTGCCTTGTGTATTTTTAGATGCATATGTGGGGGCATGGTTTACAATACGGGAAGGGCCCGGAATCGCTAAGAGGGACAAAAGCAGCTTCTTCTATGCTCAAACTGCCTTGTTATTGTTGTGCTGAGGGTTGCAAGAACAATATAGGGCACCCGAGATCAAGACCATTGAAGGATTTTCGGACACTACAGACACATTACAAGCGAAAGCACGTAGCCAAGCCTTTTGGGTGCAGGAAATGCGGTAACGCTTTTGCTGTTAGAGGAGATTGGAGAACACATGAGAAAAACTGCGGAAAGCTTTGGTTTTGTATTTGCGGGTCTGATTTTAAGCACAAGAGGTCCCTTAAAGACCATGTTCGTGCCTTTGGAGATGCCCATGCACCGCATACTGTCGAATTATGTGAAGTTGGAGAAGAAAATAACGATGAAGAAGATTAAACTAATGGTGGGGATATGGGTCCTGTTTTCTTCTAATAAATTAGGGTTTAGATTTTAATTATTGTTACTAATTAATTAAGATGGATTAGCGAGTGTTTCTTTGCAATGAAAGAGAGTGAGAGGATGAGGACAAACAATACACTGAAAGCCAAGGTTACTCCGTCCATTTAGTATGAAGTGCCAGTTAGATTACGTAATCAAAGTACCTTTTTGTTAAACCTTTTTTTGTAAAAATATGTAGACACGTACATATGCTTCCATACAAATTTTCATAGAAGAGAGAGAGAGAGAGGAGAGTCAACATTATTTAAAAGATGGTCAAGTAAATTCAGCAGATACGAGCAGACATGTACAGTAAAGTAACGTGGTCTACTGTTCAAATTATAGCTTTGGAAAATTTTGCCATAGATATTGCGGACTCTCTTTTAACTTGATCACTCAATCTCTTTCATAATAATACTGAATTTCTCCGAGCTTCGACTACCACTGCAAACACTTTGATCGAGCCCTCTGTCAGTAGGGTAACGAGGGACCTCCGATAATTCACTGTTTTTGGGGTTTCACCCAAACGGCTGCTTTTTCTTTTTTTCCTTTTCAGGCCGTCTATATAACTTTGTATTTTCAGACCCCGTCTTATTATTTCTCTTTAATTCTTATATATAATTATAATCTACATACATCTTTTTTTGTTTAGCTTTCGTTATTCCTTCATTGCTAATGTTATTAACCTTCATTTGTGTTTAGGAAAACCATGCTTAGTAACTAATAGAAGATGAAGGAGAATGAAACTGTGATGAAGTTCATAAAGCTGAGGAAAATGGATGCTGAGCTGTTATGTTAGTTGAAAAAGAGCTACTGCACTGAATGGTTTTAAGCTGATGCCACCTTGAAGTTGTTATAGTTAGTTTAGCAAGTAACTAATTTATGGAAATGCTTTGTTACTTCATCCGATATTTTAGAAGTTTGTGAGCAAGATATTTATGTATTAGTTTAGTAGTTTCTAGAAGGTTTGATTAGTATAAATTAGACTGGTTAGTTAACTTTGTATTCATTCATTAAAAGGTCAATAAAATTTCATTTTACTTAAGGAAGTTTTCTCTCTATTTTCTCTGGTTTTTCTCTCTAACCAAACAGTTTGCAAAACTTCATTCGGTATCAGAGCCAAGAAACAGTGGCAAATACTAATCTCTCATACTATATCTCTTCATCGAATACTTCTTTTTCTTTTGTCGTCCAATCAAGCTATGGTATGAATTATCTTGATTGAAAATCATAATTCTTGCCATCAATCCGAGGAAATGGCTTTGAGAATTTCATTAATGGAGAGAAATTAGCACTTGAAAGGTTTATACCTAGTGGTAGTAATGATTAGATTCCTAAAAATCCAGAATATGTGTTTTGGATAAGATAAGATCAACTTCTCCTTGGATTGCTTCTTTCTTCAATGAATGAGGCAATTATGAGCTTCGTAATTGGATGTAAAACAATTCATGAAGTTTGGACTGCACTAGAAAGACAATTTGGCTTGCAGTGAAAAGCTAAAGCATTGTAGTTGCAATCAATGAAGAACAAATCATTGAACTAATCAAAATACTTTCTTAAAATGAAGAACATTGTTGATAACCTAGCTGCTGTAGGTAATCCTATCACAAAGATGATTTATTTTTGTATATTCTAGGTGGTTTGGAATCAAAATACAATTCTGTTGTTGTTCATGTAGGTTCACATTAAAATGGACATGCATGGCATATTCTATAACATGCAAATACAGCAGAATAGATTTTAAAATTTTTCATGCACGTTCATGTTTAATCAAATCCATAAATTGATATTTTCGTGTTATATATATTAAAACAAGATGTTTATAAAAAAATACCTCATTTTGAATATTGTAATTCGGCTTTAGAATCTAATACAATCGGTGTAGACTCCAGACATATGGATGAGCTAACAAGTTTGAAAGAGCGACTCTATGGCTGAATAACTTCTCTTTGTTCTCAACAAAGCCAAAAACCCATTTAAAAAATCAATCCTTCTTGTTTTGTACGTTTTAGCACCAAGAGAGAAGAAAACTTGTTTTATTTATAAGTTATGGCAATTTTGTCATTTTATGTGTAAACTTAAGGACACAAATGTCCATTCACTTTACTTTTGCTTTATGCACTTTTGCATGCTTTATGTCCACTCCATAAAGCAATGCAAGTATAATAACGACATGAATTTTTTGCTATTACCCAAACATGCAAAGCTAAATATACTTCTACTACATTAAATATATATTTATTTATATATTAATTCATTTACTATAAATAAATTAATAATAATAATAATAATAACAATAATAATAACATTTAATAAATGCAACTTTGGCTATTATATATATATATGTATTAATAATTATAGGATTTTAATTTGGATTTTATTATCATTTTAATTCTATAATTAAATATGAAATTAAACCATTTTTAGAATTTTCATTTTCAAAATAATTCAATAAATATTAAAAATATTTATTCCAAAATTAATATTTATAATGTATTAAAATCCAAATATATCAAGTTTAATCTAATTAAACTATAATTACAAAATTATGATTATTAGAGTTTGTTAATCTAATTAATTAATATATAATTAACTTATAATCATTGATTATTTATTTTCATAAAATAAATATCATTTGACTTCAAAAAGTCTAGCCATGAAATTAATTATCGAATATATTCGATGCTAGTCAAATATATTTCGAAAAATCCCTCAATCGAAAATACAATATTCTTTACAATCATCCACATTTGAATACCTTAACTTGTGTGAGTACGACTAGTAGGTTTGATATTAAACCGGTAACAGATCCCTTTTTATTTAGAACCCTTTTTATTTAGAACCCTTTCTAAATAATTACGAGCCAAACTCTTCGGTTAATCGAGGTTAGCGTCTAACAACACTCCTCGATGGCCGGATGACATGAACAGAACGTATCATCGTCGAACTTATAAGTGACAATTACCGCGTAACTTATTTCTTTCTCTAAACTAATACTCTAGACCAGACCCAGTGGTATGGATCAAACTGTCAAATCACTTTCAGTCCGTCTTTATATGTTAAATAACAGTCTCATAACTCATAGATAAATTAGAATCTCATTTCTAAATTATCTTACATTTATACCTGGATCAAGAATTTACTAAGTTAGTATATTATTGATGACATACAGTGTTTACCTTCTTTTTCGAAAGTGGAGAATTTTATGTTAATCGTTCACAGACTTCGCAAGTACTTGATCATATCCAAACCCCTTTCTAACTGGCTTGTAACCAGTACATTTAGGGCTAAAATATGATAAGTTGCCTACAAGTCACTATGACGATATTAGGTTAAGAAATAATAATTGTTATGCAATTATCACCATGAAATTTACTTGTTAACAGTAGGGCAAACTTTCCATTAAGTAAATTTCAGGTAGCCAATTCAGCGAACATATTATAATATGCCCCTACACAACCGTCATAATGTCTAAACATAAGTGACTGATGAGATCAGTAACCTTTTAACTCATAGAGCTGATTAGACTGTATATCGGTCTACCCGAATCAGTTAATCCTATAATTAACTGTTCTAAAACCAAGAACATTTAGAAAATATGTCGTTATGTCTTTGACTCTCATCAATGTGATCATCATTACAAATCAAAACCATGATATATTTTCAAAGGTATGTCATGTTCGTAATATTAATTAAATATATAATGAAATAAATACACATATTATAAATATGTAAATAATATAAACAACCATAAATTATTACATAAGCATATATATATACACACACACACACACACACACACACACACACACACACACACACACACATAAAATGTCGGAAGATTGGCTATTAGAGGACCAAATCTCCAACAGTTCACATTACTGACAAAGGTGAAAACATCAACATTCATAAAATATATTCAATCTTATTAACTTATGAGTGTAGATTGGAACAACAAAACTTAGCTTTAGCTAATCAAGTTCAAGGCAACTATGCTACCAATTATGCTTAGGCCAAGCATTTTCAGAAAAAGAATGATCAACAAAGGGAATTATAACTTCAATCGAAACACACAACAATAACAAGACTTTCAAAATTCTAGTTATGGCAATCAAGGAAGAGGAAACACTAGTTTTAAAGGTTTTCAAGGTGGACGATCCTACAATGCAGGTCGTGACAACAACAAGCCAACTTGTCAAATTTGTTTCAAAACAGGTCACATAAAAATAGCATGCTTTCATAGGTTCAATAAGGAATATGTACCTGCTTTTCCACAGTAAATATATAATTGTATTTTATTATTTTATAATATTACTTAATATTGTAAAATACCACAAAATAAATTCAATATATTAATTATTTTACAATATTATCAATGGAATTATAATAAACTATAAAATAAATTATTAATATTTGTATTTTATTCTAAAATAATGTATTTATTTACTAGTGCATTAATAAAAAACGAAAAATATCGTTCTATAATGCAATGATTAATATTTATATTAATACGCTATAACAAAATATAGTAATCTAAAAGTTATAATAATAGAAAGATTGAAAATATATTTGATATCATATTCAATATAAATATAGTAATTGCTCTGTATATTTTTCATTTAATACACATTATATATATTATAAAGTAGACTAGATTATTCCATGTGTCATTCATGTGAGTTAATTTTTTTATATCTTCAATTATGATTTAAAATGGGTATTTTACAAATCATAAGAACCTAAGTATCTTTTTTTCATCGAACTTAATGTTATGTTTGTATTTCATGTAATAGTATTAATAAATAAAATAAAAATTATATGTGAAGGAAGATATAATTAGGGTGCCATGGAATAAAAATTTAGAACTTTATTTTAAAAGATAATATGAGTTTATCCTAAGTAGTACAAGTTTATAGCATTACAAGTAACCAAATTAAATATACATTTACATGCATATCAAGTAAATTTAAGTTAAATGAGGTTCCATGTCCAAAACAAAATAAAATTAATGTACATTTATATGAATATTAAGTATACCATTTACATTCATTTTAGTATATATATATATGTGTGTGTGTGTGTGTGTGTGCCACTTGTCCCATTTATTTTAGCATGCGCGCACACACACACACACACACATATATATATATATGCCACTTGCCTCATTTACCACTATTTTAAGTTTCACTTACAAAACAAAACACAATGAAAAACATGAAGGATGATTTTATTTTGGTGTACTGTACATGTATAAGTACCTAAACATAATTCAAGTGCTTAAAAATCCTCTCCAATTTGGTTTGTTCTTATTTCTCATGGTTGAATTCATAAAACCAAAAATTAGAAATTGAAAAAGAGAGTAAGAGCTAGCCAAATAGAAATCGAGAGAGAGAGAAATTAATTCAAGGGAAATGAGAGCCTACTTACATGCATGGGTAAATTGGTCAATTAAAAGAGTGAGTTTATCCAATTAAAGATGCATATGTGGACGAATTGAAAGGAAGTTGGGAGGAGACGAAACTTGTTTGAATTAAAGAGAAATGTTGGTCGAATTGAGGGAAATTTGAAATGAGAAGTAGAAGCTTAGTTCAATTGAAGTCAAGTTGCTGAAATTGAGTGAAGCAAGAAGGTAAAACCAAGAGAAATAAGGCTATGTTAGTTGGAACTTGGTGAAGCAAGAAAGAAGTAAGCCGAACAAGTTGAATGGAAAAGAGGTTTCAACCAAATTGAGAGGAATGAACTTTGGCTGAGAGTGAGAAGGCAAGAATACAACTGGTAAAAGCAAATACGGCAAACAAAGGTAAGGTGATTTGTGTTGAATTGGTGTTGTGGTGTGCGCGTGTTTAGTTACGGTTGTGTGTACAATTATGATATATTGTGTGCAATTTGTTATAGCTGAAATGATGTAATGCATGAACTGAATTGAGACAGTATGTGTTGTGTGAGAATTGTGATTGTTATTGTGAAAATGGGATGTGCGAAGTAATGCCAATAAACTTGAAAAGCAATAATGTGAGGTGTATGGTGTCACAGAAAAATTAGAACACTAACTTGTGACGCCGGTAGGTCGTAGTTGTGTGTTCATGCGATGAGTGATTTAAATTAATAAAATGGTAAAATATGAGTAGTATAAGATGTGTATAAGGTAGCACACGTGAGCGGAGTACCGAATGAGTGAGAGTGGGACCGAAACGTATGAAGGTCGATCGCAAGTAATTTCTGCACAGGATTCAGTAAAATAGGAATTGAGTGAGTTCTAGACTCAGATTGACAAACTATAAAATGTTACAGAACCTAGATATATAAGAGCACGACATATCAAAAAACCAAGTCAAGTGGTTAAGCGAGACAATACCAGATTTTGTTAGAACCGAGTTACCATGTCGATAGTTTACAGTCGACTATGCTGAGTAAGGTGGCTAAAATTGGTCATAACTTAAGCGTTTAAAATTGAAATTTGAATTTGCAAATAGCAGTAGAAACTAGACACATAGTAGAATGTGTCCTAAGAAACTTAGGTTGAGATCCCTTTCCGGTGCAACGCACCACTAGTTTAAAATTGGTCAATGCGCAATAAGCACCATACGAATGTCTTAAATGGACAAGTTTGGTCTGGTCTAAAGGGGGTACAAATTACATGTATAACATAATTGTATATCTGTTTAGTTATAATTAAAGAATCAACACAGTAAAAATATACGTTATAGATCGTTAAACCGATCGAGTACATTGCAGCCTGATACTAGTGAGTAGGTGTTTGTTTGTATATATGTATGTATATATGCATGTGTGTACATAAGTATAATACTAAAAATGTCTACGAACTTAACATTGAGAATTCATATAAAACTTGTACAGACAATGCATATGTAACCAATACTGAAAAATGAATAAGAAACAAACTAATTGATATGCTTCCAAGATGAGTTGAGATGATTGCATAAAATGATCTTGACATGTTGTAATATGATTCTAGAAAGGATGATTATGTTATATTATTGAGAGTAGCCGTAAAGGAAAACAATTGGTTATTGTTTATGTATAATGTGTTGAATATATTGTATTGTGATATGAAAAGAAAGGTGAATGCATTGATATCGTGAGGTGTAGTGTACGGTGACTGTATGTAATGTATTGGGATAAAAATAACAGTTGTGTTAACTTGTTATTAGTGGTGCATGATAACTTTGATATGATATGTGGTAACATGTAATGAAGAAAAGTAAATTGTATTGATCTTGTATAATACTTTCTTGTTTCCTTAGTGTGATGTTTTAGTCGTTGTTATGTTTGGATGCGTATGCGTGTGCGTGTTCGTAGTTGTGAACCACGAGATTGATATATTGATCTAGATATATAACTTGGGCTACAACGGTAGACGAGATGCCCCAAGGTCTATGATTTGGGGGACAATGGTAGACTAGACGACCTAAGATATATGATCCCTCTACTCGATCAAGCGTGTAGTTCTTCTGTATATGGCTGTCCCTCTGTCCGGTCAATTTCGTAGCCCTAGATATGGAGTAAACACATATGTATTTAGTGGGATGACTAACAACGACACACCCCTAGATACCAGAGATATGGATATTAATGATTTATTTTGGTGTTTAAAGGGACGCCCTTAAACACCAGTATGCTAATGATCGATATGTGATGAAATTTTGTGTGGATATATTGATAAGTGTTTTATTCAAATGCTTATAACTGGTACATATATATCTCATATGAATATGCAAATGATATGCAAATAATGGTTTATATATGCAAATGACAACATGAATATGTAAATGATAGTAAGGTATAAATATGTGTATAAGAAGTGGTGTTTATGTATGTATCATCCACTCACTGAGTTCTATGTAGACTCACTGTAACACCCATAATTTCTTTTGTAGAACTCATAATTATTAAATAATGATAAAAGATAAATATATGAGAGTATTTTTGCAAGTTTGAAAAATGTAGTAGACATGAAGGGTAGAATGGAAATTTTATTGTTAATAAGGTCATTTTTAAAATTTTAGATTATGGATTAAAATAAAAATTAAGTGGGTTAAGAATATATATGTGTGTGTGTGTGTGTGTGTGTATTAGGCCCAAACACAATTAGTAAGCCCAAGCCCAATTTGTTATGTTTAAGCCTAATTATCCAAGCTCAAGCCTAATTAGTTATGTTTAAGCCTAATTATTTAAGCCAAAGCCCAAGTCCAAGTTTATATATATATGCATGTAATAAAGTGAAATAAATAATTAAATGAATAAAATAATAAGTTTTAACCAAAATTCTCTACACAATCCTAACCATCCATTTACTTTAATCTAAACTATCCATTTGTCACAATTATAAGCATGTTTTGTAAAAGGATAAACATGAGCCATGTTAATGAAAAATGAGGTGGCTAAATGTGATCCCTTAGATTAATGGAAGTAATCTTAATCATTCATGTGTTTAAATAATTAAATTAATTAATATTTAATGTTAGTTAGTGAAAAAAGAGGTGACTAAATATGGTGCATTGGATTGGTTGAATGAATCCTAGCCCTTCATGTGTTAATGAGTTAAAATATTAGCTTTTAACGTTTCAAAATTGAAGTCAAAGGTGATATTTACATGAGAGAAGATAAGACAATTAGAGAAGGAAAGAAAAGAGGAAAGAAAGAAAGGAAGAGAAAAAAGAGAGAAAAGAAGAAAAAAAATTAGTAAGTTTCTTTTAATTAGTGTTTTATTATTTTGATGTAACAAGCTTAAGGAATTGTTAATGCTAGATTGTAGTAGGATTTATATTATTCATGTTAAATTATGATTAGGAGATTTGAAATGAATATTATTTTAAGTTGTATATGATGTTGGAAATTATATTATTAGAATTTACATTATTAGCTTTAAGTTGTAATTTAGGAAATCAAGTATAAATAATGTTTCATATGTGTATAAGATGAGTATCATGTGGTTGTAATGTGTAAATTAGTGGAAGTTTATTTATCATGTTGTGATAATGGTGGAATTGGTGAAAATTTATATTGTTAATGATTAATTGTAGAAGGAAATTAGTATTATTTTAATGTAATATTAGTGAAGTGTTAAGTCAATTGTAGTAAAAAGTTAGAGATAGATAAATTTATATTGTTAATGTTAAACTTGTAGTAGGAAATTAAGAATTGATATTGTGTTAATGTTATATAGCATTTTAAATTAGTAGAATTGATGGATATAAAGTGTTAGTAACATGTGTAGGTAAAGTTTATATTAATGGTGTAAATTGGTGAAAAATTGAATATGGTGGTAGTTGTGGTAATTGTTATTAACATATGTATGTAATGTTTATAATATTTATAATACTTAAGTTATTAATATGAACTTGTAGTCAAAAAGCTAAGATGTTAGCACATTATAAAATTGGGTGTATTTTATTAAAAATTATGATATTAATGTTAAATTGAAGGTGAGAAATTAAATATAAATAATGTATAATAAGTGTTTGTAATAGCTTAAATGGTTATATGTAGATTTGGAATGGCGTATTTAGAAAATTGGAATTGAATCTCGGCGATTGTTGGTAGGCTGAGTTTGTGTGATATTATTGGGAGTGTTTTAGAATTCGATAACACGGTGTTGTCGGAAAACAACAATACTTGATGAATTCATAATTTTACGCCAAAAGTATTTTCTGAAAATTGTTGTACCATACATATTTAATTATATATATGTATAAGTATATATGAAATAGTAAATGAAGTAAATATGATGATGAATATGTTTTAGAAATTCATTACGTATCAAATTGGGAAATGTGGATGTCGTAGATATTTAGCAACAAGTATAAATGTGTAACTGAAATAAATTGTGTTAATTTGATTTTAGGTACGCCACATTAATCTAAGAACATACTTGGGGAGAACGGGAACAAAAGTAAGTAGATCATACATGCATTTTAATATTTTAAAACTTTACGATATTCGATGTTATAATTAAAAATGTGGTCTTAATGTTTGGTACTCCAATGCGATTTTATAAAATAATTAGTGAAATGTTTGTAAATTTAAATGTTTACGCAGATATCGTATTTACAAAATAATTATGAAATGTTATCGATGTGTGAAATATTTGAATAAAGTGCATGTTATGGCTTAGTCATTAGTATGTTATTTTGACCTAACCGGGTCTCATGTTAAATGCGAGACTTGTAGGCTAGTAAGAATTTTGTTTAACACGTCGTGCGTGTTTCTGTTATATAAATATGAAAAGGACAGTTAAATACGAAGCATGTAATTTCGTTATGAATCTGGGTCACCGTGGGTGCAGGTCACACTAACTGACTAAGTCGTTTTGAATATGTTTACATTGTGAATAAATTCTATGTGTTTGGAAAAGTTTGAAATGCTTTGGTTTAAACTGTCATATTATATTATGCATCGACATATAAAAACATGTTTTGATTTGCTTACTAAGATTTGTATCTCACTTTTTATTGTAAAAATTTTATTTTTCAGATAATAACACATAAAGGTGACCAAGTACGCGAGCGAGAGTACTAGGCATATTTGAAGTTTTTTTTATACATGTAATTGTAGATTAGCAAATTAATATATATAGACTTGTATGTATAAAAACTTATGTAAATTGAACTATGTGGAGTTTGTGTAATAAAAGTGATGCATTGTATATTATGTGTTAAAGATATTGAGGTTAAATGTATGAGTTAAGGAGTGTGACATTGAATGGCATCAGAGCCTAGGTTATGAATCTGTAGACTTTAGGTTAATTAAAAAGGGTAAATATATATATATATGTAATAGTAATAATAATCATAAACATTTGACTCTTATTGTTTAATTGAGTATAATTGTGAATATTTTGTAAGATATAACCTTGCTTCATTTTGGATGTAGATGGCTAAAACTAAGTACGACTTATGAACGTGTGCTGACAGAAGAGAACAATGTGCTTTAGGAGGTGTTCTTGTAAAGGATTTGAAGAAACTTTTGGCGGACAGGAATAGGAAGAGAGTAAGTGCCAGTTATCATAGGGGGTATCAGGGAAGAAATATGTGGTTTTCGACACTGATCCAGGTCTGAGATTTTCTGAGGAAGTTAAGAATGATGCACTTAAGGGTTTAAGGGTTTATGGCAAAGGAGTGAATCAAAATAAACTTGTGGTTCAGCATATACATTAGATAAGGAGGTATAATAACATTTTTATAACCTCAAAAAGTTGGACAAGAAGGGTGAATAAAAGCCTAAGAGGTGAAAGTAGTAAGAGGAGACCGATAACATTGGCACATTTTCCCTCCAGGGTAGGAAGGTTTTTTGACTTGTTAAAGATAGTGAGAGATCCGAATGACTAGTGGAGTGTTGGACTTAACCTTATTAGGATGTTTTATAAGTAGACTTATATATGTACTTTAACCTTTTTGTAGTCATGACTTTAGTTATTTGGGTTGTTCTTTTTGTTGTACATTTTATATAGCTACCTTTCTAAAACGATTGTAAATGTTATAGTTAATGTAAGAAATGATCTTGTCATATTTTGATATAATGATATATATAGCATATTATTGTACTATAATTTTGCATTGAGGAATTATTGGATTATGTTATATCTATTCTTTAGCGAAGTGTAGATTAATAAAGAAGACTCTATGTTATTATTGTATCTCTTAAATATTAATGACTTATATATCTCTAACATAGTTATTTCAACAGAGGAAAATGTCTAGTAGAGAAAAAGCAAAAGCTAATGCATCTAGTTCAAGGGTCTCACGGAATGTTAATAGAACGGAGGAGCCTGTAAGAAAGGCTAGAGATGAGAATCCTGTCCTTAATATGATGATGAGGATGATGGAACAACAAAATAAATTGATTGAGGGTATTGCTCGAGGTAATGGTGCCATAAGAAGTGAAGGGAGTGGGAACTGACCAAATGGTGATGAGCATAGTAATAGGGTAGTAACTTTAGAGCAATTTAAGAAGTTGGATCCGTCAATATTTAGTACAAATTCAATGGTGGCTGAAGCATGGATTAAGCAGGTGGAGAGAATATTTACAGCTCTCGGTTGTAGTAAGGAGCAAAAAGTAGTGTTAGCTTCGTTTGTTTTACAAGGAGAAGCAGATCACTAGTGGGAGTCCAAAGCTAGACTAATGAAAACTCGATTGGAAAGAAAACCTATTACGTGAGAGTTGTTTGAGGAAACTTTCTTGGAGAAGTATTTTCCACAATGGATATAGAGGCAGATTTCCTAAGACTGGTGCAGGTAGATAAATCGGTGATGGAATACGAGGCAGAATTTACAGCTTTGTCTCGATTTGCTACAACCTTGGTTACAAATGATCAAAGTAAATGTAGGCATTTCCTTGAAGGATTGTGTCCAGCAATCAAGTTGTAGTTGTCTATCCTGAAACTAAATGTGTATGCAGATTTGGTTGACTAAGCAATTATTGTAGAAAGAGATTTGACGGAATCTCAAAGAGCTCAGGAACTGTTCATCAAGAAGAGAAACGTGAGGCAAGGGAAAAATAGTGGCAGAACACAAAGACCTCCATTTTAACAAGGTAATAGAGGTAAACCTATTCTGAAAAGAGTTAATTTTATAAATATGGGCAGTAATAGGTAAGCAACGCAGAGGATGTATACTCCCTATAAATCTTGTGGGAAATTCCATCCTAAAATTTGCTATCGGGTGTCAGAAGCTTGCTTTGGTTGCGGGAAGCAAGGGCATACGATCAAAGACTGTCCGCATAGGCAGGTGGATGTTAGAGATAGTGGAGTAGAAAATCATAACAAGAAGCAAAAAGTACTAGGGCATGTGTATGCTCTCACCAAGTAGGATGCACAAGCGTCGAACAAAGTGGCAACAGATACACTGACTCTTTTTAATAAAGAAGCTAAAGTATTGTTTGATCTTGATGCTACTCATTATTTTATGTCGTATGCATTTGGTTGTTTGTCTGATAAATCTCCTAAATCTTTGAAGTATGTGATGTCTGTAGCTACACCTATGGGTGATAGTGTGATGATACAACGGGTTTACAAAGTTTGTAAAATTAGTATAAGGGAGAAGGGATTAATTATAGACTTATTACCCTTAGAGATGTGTGATTTTGATGTTACTTTAGGAATGGATTGGCTAGCTGCCTATCATGCACTAGTAAACTATTTTACTATAAAAGTGATGGTTAACATTTCGGGTCAACCGGAATTTAGTTTTGGGGGGAGGCGATCAGTGGTAAGTCAAGGGTTGATAAGTGCAATTAAGGCCATTAAGTTACAAGAAAAAAGGTGTGAAGGTTTCTTAGCTTATGTGATTAAGGGGGTGAAACTAAGGTGTGTGTGGAGAATGTTCTTATAGTCTCAGAATTCCGAGATGTGTTTCTAGAGGATTTGCCCGAGTTACCTCGTAAAAGGGAGATTAAGTTTGGTATTGAGTCAGCACTGGGTACGTCGCCCATTTCTATAGCACCATATAGAATAGTGCCTGTGGAATTAAAGGAATTAAAGAGTCAACTGCATGAATTGTTAGATAAGGGTTTTGTGCGCCCTAACATTTCACCTTAGGGTGCTCTAGTATTGTTTGTTAAGAAGAAAGATGGCACCCTAAGATTGTGTATTGATTATAAGAGATTGAATCAAGCCACAATAAAGAATAAGTATCCTTTGTCTCGGATTGAGGATTTGTTTGACCAGTTACAGGGAGCGAATATATTTTTTAAAATTGATCTGAGGTCAGGATATTACCAAATTGGAGTTAAGAATGAAGATGTACCAAAGACTGATTTTCGTACTCAGTATGGGCATTATGAATTTTTGGTGATGCCTTTTGGGTTAACGAATACTCCAGCTATCTTTATAGATTTACTAAATAAAGTGTTTCAGCTATATTTGGATCAATTTGTGATTGTATTTATTAATGATACATTGGTGTATTCGAAGAGTGATGATGACCATAAAGAACACTTAAGGATAGTGCTTCAAACCCTTGGGGAAAAGATGTTATATGCTAAGTTTAAGAAATATGAATTTTGGCAGAAACAAGTGGTGTTTTTAGGGCATGTGGTGAATAAGGATAAGATATCTGTTGATCTAGCTAAAGTGGAAGCGAGAGTTAATTAGGAGTGACCTACAACAGTCACTGAAGTAAGGAGTTTCTTAGGTTTAAGAGTATATTACCGAAGGTTTCACTAGGTTGGCGACACCCTTAAGAAAGTTAACTAGGAAGGATACAAAATTTATGTGCAGTGTGGAATGTGAAAGAAGTTTTCATGAGCTTAAGAATCATTTGGTGACAGCACCAATTCTGACAATTCCATCTAGTGGTGGAAGATATGTGATCTATAGTGATACCTCAAGGAAAGGTCTGGGTTGTGTATTGATGCAACACGGGAAGGTTGTGGCTTATGCTTCTATGCAACTTAAGGATCATGAGCAAAACTACCCTACTCATGATTTAGAATTAGCAACAGTAGTTTTTGCTTTGAAGATTTGGAGGCATTATTTGTATAGGGATACATGCCAAATTTTTACAGATCATAAAAGCTTAAAGTATTTGTTTACTCAAAAAGAGTTGAATTTGAGGCAAATGAGGTGGTTGGAATTGGTGAAGGATTACGATTGTGCGATTAATTATCAACCCAGAAAAGCCAATGTAGTGGCTGATACTTTGAGTTGAAATCTTTGAGACAGTTAGCCACATTGATGACCACTCAAAAGCAGATTTTGTTAGATCTTAATAGAAATTAAATTGAAGTAGTAAAAAAGACTAATAGCTCATATATGGCCCATTTGACTGTGCAACCAAGATTGATCTAAAGGATTAAAGATGCTCAAAAAGTAGATCAATCCTTGAAGAAAATTTCGGAGGAAGTTCTAAAAGGTGGAAGAAGAGAGTTCAAAATGGCTGAGAATGGGGCATTGTATTTTGAAGAAAGACTTTGTGTGCCAAGAGATGATGACCTACAGTAGAAAATTCTAAATGAAGCTCATAACTCTCAGTATACTATTCATCCAAGTAGCACAAAGATGTATAGAGATCTTCGCACTAGATTTTGGTAGCCCAAGATGAAACTTGATGTTGCACGATTTGTAAAGTAGTGTTTCACTTGTCAAAAAGTTAAAGCAGAATATCAAAGACCGTCAAGTTTGTTAAGGCCGTTTATGGTGCCAGAGTGGAAATGGGAATGCATAGCTATGGATTTTGTTGTTGGATTACCAAAAACTCCTTAGAGTTACAACGCAGTATGGGTAATTGTGGATAAGTTGACAAAATCGACACATTTCTTTCCTGTGCATACCACTTATTCGATGGATAGGTATGCACAATTGTATGTTAAAAAAATTGTTAGATTGCATATGGTGCCTATTTCTATTTTTTCGGATAGAAATACATGATTTACCTCTAAATTTTGGAAGAGTTTACATGTGGCTATGGGTACCAAATTAAACTTTAGTACTGCTTTTTACCCGTAAACTGAAGGACAATTAGAGAGAACTATTTAGATTCTAGAAAATATGTTGCGGGCGTGCATATTGGATTTCAATGGTAGTTGGGATAAATATATACTATTGGTGGAGTTTGCGTATAACAACAGTTTTCAATCAACTATTGGCATGGCTCCATAAAAAGCACTATATGGATGAAACTGTAAATTACCACTTTATTGGGATAAGGTTGGAGAAAGGAAAATATGAAGGAAGCCTTTAGAGTTTGTTGAAGGAGAAAAGTTATTTCTCAAAGTGGGTCCAATGAAAGGGGCTATGAGGTTTGGTAAAAAAAGGAAGTTAAGCCTTAGGTTTATTGGCCCGTTTGAGAATCTAGAAAGAGTTGGGGATGTGGCTTATCGACTTGCTTTCCCACCATCTTTGTCTAGAGTGCATAATGTATTTCATGTATTTATGCTGCGCGCTGAGTTATGAACCACTTCGGCTTAGAGAAGATTTGACTTGTAAAGAGGTTTATGTTCAGATTCTAGACCATAAGGATCAGCAATTACGTTCTAGGAAGACCCCCTTAGTGAAAATGCTTTGGAGGAATCACGATATAGAGAAAGCCACGTGGGAATGAGAAGCGAAAATTCGAGAAAAATATCCGTAGCTTTTCCAATAAAGGAGAGAATGCTCATTAAATTACGAGGACAAAATGTTTGTAAAGAGGGGAGAATTGTAACACCAGTAATTTCCTTTGTAGAACTCATAATTATTAAGTAATGATAAAAGGTAAATGTATGAGAGTATTTTTGTAAGTTTGGAAAATGTAGTATACATGAATGGTAGAAATAAAAATTTTATTGTTAACAAGGTTATTTTTGAAATTTTAGATTATGAATTAAAATAAAAATTAAGTGGACTAAGAATATATGTGTGTGTGTGTGTGTGTGTGTGTGTGTGTGTGTGTGTATTGGGCGTAATTTAATTAGTTAGGCCCAAGCTCAATTGGTTATGTTTAAGCATAATTATTTAAGCTCAAGCCCAAGTTTATATATATATATATATATATAATAAAGTAAAATAAATAATTAAATGAATAAAATAGTAAATTTTAACCAAAATTCTCTATACATTCCTAACCATCTATTTACTTTAATCAAAACCATTTGCTTGTCAAAATTCTAAGCATGTTTTGTGAAAGGATAAACATGAGTCATGTTAGTGAAAAATGAGGTGGCTAAATGTGGTCCCTTGGATTAGTAGAAGTAATATTAACCATCCATATATTTAAGTAATTAAATTAATTAATATTTGATGTTAGTTAGTAAAAAATGAGGTGGCTAAATATAGTACATTGGATTGGTTGAATGAATTCTAGTCCTTAATGTGTTAATGAGTTAAAATGTTAGCTTTTAACATTTTAAAATTGAAATCAAAGGAGACATTTACGTGAGAGAAGAGAAGGCAATTAGAGAATAGAAGAAAAGAGGAAAGAAAGAAAGGAAGAGAAAAAAGAGAGAAAAGAAGAAAAAAAAATTGGTAAGTTTCTTTTAAATAGTGTTTTATTATTTTGGTGTAGTAAATTTAAGGAATTGTTAATACTAGATTGTAGTAGGATTTATATTATTCATGTTAAATTATGATTAGGAGATTTGAAATGAATATTGTTTTATGTTGTATATGATGTTGGAAATTATATTATTAGAATTTACATTATTAGCTTTAAGTTGTAATTTAAGAAATCAAGTATAAATAATGTTTCATATATGTATAAGATGAGTATCATATGGTTGTAATGTGTAAATTGGTGAAAGTTTATTTATCATGTTGTGATAATGGTGGAATTGGTGAAAATTTATATTATTAATGATTAATTGTAGAAGGAAATTAGTATTATTTTAATGTAGCATTAGTGAAGTGTTAAAATAATTGTAGTAGAAAGTTAGAGATAGATAAATTTATATTGTTAATGTTAAACTTGTATTAGGAAATTAAGAATTGATATTGTGTTAATGTTATATAACATTTTAAATTAGTAGAATTGGTGGCTATAAAGTGTTA
>JAXCLQ010000009.1:12433477-12457648 GCA_035584115.1 Cedrela odorata | reverse complement strand
TATAAAATTGGGTGTGTTTTATTGGAAATTATGATATTAATGTTAAATTGAAGGTGAGAAATTAAATATAAATAATGCATAATAAGCGTTTGTAATAGCTTAAATGGTTATGTGTGGATTTGGAATGGCGTTTTTGGGAAATTAGAATTGAATCTAGGCAATTGTTGGTAGGCCGAGTTTGTGTAATATAATCGGGAGTGTTTTGGAATTTGATAATGCGATGTTGTCGGAAAACAGCAATACTTAATGAATTCAGAATTTTACACCAAAAGTATTTTCCAAAAATTGTTGTAATATACATATTTAGTTATATATATGTATAGGTATATATGGAATGGTGAATAAAGTAAATATGATGGAGAATGTGTTTTAGGAATTGATTAAGTATCAAATTGGGAAATGTGGATATCATAGGTAGGTAGCGACAAGTATAAATGTATAACTAAAATAGATTGTGTTAATTTTATTTTAAGTATACCACATTAATCTAAGAACATACTCTGGGAGAGCGGGAACAAAAGTAAGTAGATTAAGCATGCATTTTAATGTTTTGAAACTTTGCAATATTTGATGTTATGAATAAAAATGTGATCTTAATGTTTGGTATGCTAATGCGATTTTATGAAATAAGTAGTGAAATATTTGTAAATTTGAATGTTTACGCCGATATCGTATTTACAAAATAATTATGAAATGTTGTCGATGTGTGAAATATTTGAATAAAGTGCATGTTATGACTTAGTCATTAGTATGTTATTCTAACCTAACTGGGTCTCGTGTTAAATACGAGACTTGCAGGCTAGTAAGAATTTTGTTTAACGCGTCATGCGCATTTCTGTTATATAAATATGAAAAGAACCACTAAATGCAAAACACGTAATTACGTTCTTAATCCGGGTCATCGTAGGTGCAGGTGACACTAACTGACTAAACCGTTTTGAATATGTTTATATTTTGAATAAATTTTGTGTTTGGAAAATTTGAAAATGCTTTGGTTATTTAAATTGTCATATTATGTTATGCATCGACATATAAAAACATGTTTTGATTTGTTTATTAAGATTTGTATCTCACTATTTATTTTAAAAATTTTATTTTTTAGATAATAGCACATAAGGGTGACCAAGTACGCAATCGAGTGTACTAGGCATATTTAAAGTTTATTTTTTTATATATGTAATTGTAGGTTAGCGAAGTAATGTGTATAAACTTGTATGTATAAAAACTTATGTAAATTAAACTATGTGATGCATTGTATATTATGTGTTAAAGATATTTGAGGTTAAATGTATGAGTTAAGGGGTGTGACACTCACCCCCCTCACCTACCAATTTTGTAAGAAATTTTTAATTGGTTAGTAGATAGAGCATCTTAAAGACACGGACATGGAGGAGAGGTCATGGGTCACAGTCACCACTATGTCGAGTCCATCTCGTATACAGATCAACAGTTGTATTTGGTTTTGTTATGTAATATAAGTTCTTAATGTCTTGGGTTGCATGTATACAGACTGACAAATGTGCAGTCAGTGTTATTTTGAGATACAGGGAGTCATCTGAGAGTTGTATATATATATATATATCGCTAGTGGCAATATGATGCCCAAAGTTATGTAGTTTTGATATGAATTTGTTTGAAATTACATATACAGCAGATTGTGTAAGGCTTTGGGTGATGAAAGGAACCTATCACCTGCTAATAACACTCCTAGATTTGGGATGTTACAAAGTTGGTATTAGAAAATGGTCTAGGGGCAGTGACTACGATGAGAAGGTGTCAGTGTCTTATATATGTTGTATACTTGGGGTACTCATATATAAGTGGCTACCCTCTAGTATCATTATTCCTCGAGTTGTGTCTTGTTTTAGTTAATATAGAGAATTTTTAACCTCCACTAACCCTGTTTACTCCCATATAGATATCATGCCACTCCGACGTAGAGTTAGAGTAGAAGAAGCACCACAGAATGCTTCCTCAGAGCAGAGGTTGGTTGTACCTTTTATAGAGAACGTAGATGAACCCTGAGATGAGATTCATTGTGACAGTACTGGTGCGAAAGTAGGGAAGAGAGGATCTCGTAAGAGGTCAAGGACGGAAGGTCAAGACATATGCCATTAAGGTGACGACAGTCAGCCTCAGCAAGCATTGTTCAATACGTACAGTTTCATCATTTTTTGTGGCACAGCCAGTAATGTTACCATGTCAGATATGCAGATGGTTGCATATGGGTATTTGTCTACGTTACTTTAGAGTCTGTTATCAATATGGTCAGGTAGGTCATTGGAAGAGAGATTGTCCAATACGTACCTCGCAAACCCTATCGATACATTCATTACCAGCATCACCTCGATCTCAGCCCAATAAGAGAATGAGAAGGACAAGTCAGAGACCACCTATTAGAGGACAAACATCCACATATTGGGGCCAAGCATGAGTTTGTGCGATGACGCCTCAAAATGCTCAAGCATTTAATGCTGTAGTAATAAGTACTCTTTTGATAAATTCTCAGTATGTCATGGTAGTACTTAATTCAGGAGTTATTTATTCTTTTATTTTACCATATTTTGTCACTTTGTTGAGTATAAATAAGGAGTCACTAGATATCCATATATTAGTAGCCACTCTTATAGGCGACCTTACAGTAGTATTTAAAAAAAAAATCTTGAGAAATTGTATGGTAAGTATTAATGAGCACGATTATTGTACTAACATGATATTGTTAGAGATATTGAGTTTTGATGTCATATTGAGGATGGACTAGTTATCTGAGATTCATGCAATGGTGGATTGTAAGAAGAAAACTGTGATGTTGCAGTCTTCTATTGAGCTAGCTCGAATGTATCAAAGGGATAGAAGGGAAACCCTTCATAACCTAATATTTGTCTTACATGCTTTCAGGCTACTTAGAAAAGGAAGCAATGGATATTTAGCATATTTAAGGGATTCTAGGAGTAATGATTTGTGTATATATCATATTTCAATAGTCAAAGGGTATCCTAACGTGTTTCCAGAGGAGTTATTTGGGTTACCCTCTGACAAGGGTTCCATATGTTTTAGTGTGTCTCCTTAGGGTGCACCGGTGTTGTTTGTAAAGGAAAAAAGATTGGAGCATTCAATTATGTGTTAATTATCAGCAACTGAATAAGGTGACTATCAAGAAGAAATATACGTTACCGAGGATGGATTATTAGTTTGATCAATTATGGAAGGGCACAATAATTTTTCAAGATTGATTTGTGGTCTAAGTAATATTAGCTTAAGATTCAGAAGAAGGAAATTCTAAAAATAGCATTCCAAATTAGGTGTTGACATTATGAATTTTTAGTAATGTCATTGGGTTTTACTAATGTACTCGCAGTTTTCATGAATTTAATGAATAGGGTAGCAAACATTTTCTAGATCTGTTTGTAATAGTATTCATTGATGATATCATGGTGTATTCTTGGAGTGAGTAAGAGCATATTAAGGGAGCATATTGAGCATCTTCACTAGGTGTTGCAGATAATAAGAGAGCATAGGTTGTATGCCAAATTATCGAAATGTGAATTTTAGCTTTTGAAGGTGATATTTCTAAGACATGTGGTATCTAGAGAGGGAATCAGTATCGGTCCATAGAAAATTGAGGATATACAGAGTTGGCATCGACCAACCAGTGTAACAAAGGTATAGAGTTTTTAAGGGTAGTTTGTTATTACAAACGCTTTGTAGAGAATTTTTCTAGAATTATTGCTTTGTTGACATGGCTAACTCAGTAAAATGTTAAGTTTGAGTGGTCAAATGTCTGCGAGAAGAGTTTCCAGGAATTGAAGGAAAGATTGACCACTGCTCCTATATTAGTGTTGCCAACAGATACAGAAGGATATATAGTGTATTGTGATACATTTAGAAGGAGGCTAGGTTGTGTATTGATGTAGCAGGGAAGAGTAATTACCTATGCATCAGGACAATTGCGTTCTTATAAGCAAAATTACCCCACTTAAGACTTAGAGATAGCGGCAATGATCTTTACACTTAAGATATAGAGGCATTATCTGTATGGTGAGACCTTTAATATATATATATATATATATATCATAAGAGCTTTAAATATAACTTAAGTCAGAAGGAACTTAATTTGAGGCAGAGAAGATGGGTTGAGTTTCTGAAAGATTATGACTGCTCCATACAGTACTATCTTGGTACAACAAACGTAGTTGTAGATGCATTAAGCAAAAAATTGATGGGGAGTTGATCACATTTAGCAGCAAGCAAGTATTTGAGGGTGAAAGAGTTACATGATTGTTTTAGAGATAAGATGTTCTTTCAAATAATAGATTAGGACACCTTAATAGCACAAATTCAAGTGAGGTATGTTCTTATTGATGAAATTCGTGCAGTTCAAGAGATGGAATTTAAGATGCTATAGATAAAGATTGTATAGGGTAGGATGCAGAGAAAGAATATCATATTGATAGTGACGGCTTTCTTAAGAGGCAAAATAGAATAGTAATGCCTTCAACACCAGATTTAAAATACTCATTACCGAAGAAAGTTCATGTTTCATCGTATACGATGTATCCTGGTATCACCAAGATGTATCATGATTTGAGGAATTTATACTAGCGGGAAAGAATAAAGAGAGATATTGTCGAGTATGTAACACAATACCCTACCTGTCAGTAAATTAAGGCTGAGCATTAGTGACCAGCGGGGACACTGCATAGTTTAAAGGTTCTTGAATAAAAGTGGGACTATATTACTATGGATTTTATAGTTAAAGTTTCGTGGACTCCCAAGGCTATGAGTCTATTTGGGTGATTGTTGATAGATTGACTAAGTCCGCATACTATTCATACACTAGAGGATATGTTGAGAGCTGATGTGCTTGATTTTGAGAGCAGTTGCGAGATGCACCTGCCATTAAATGAATTTGCATATAATAACAGTTATCAGGAAAGTATTCATATGGCTCCATTTGAAGCCTTATATAGTAGAAAATGTATATCCCTAGTGAGATGGTTTGAGGTTGATAAGTATAAGCTGTTAGGACCTGATCTGGTACAAGATTCAATAGAAAAGGTTAAACTAATCAAAGAAATGATGAAAACAGCACAGGATCGACAAAAGTCTTATGCAGACCATCGAGGACAGGATTTATCGTACCTAAAACAACCTATGGCGATAGTTGACAGGGAAGTTAAGAAACTTTGTTCCAAGTGGATCCATTTAGTTAGGGTAAAATGGCAGTATCATAAAATCAGAAAGCTATCTGAGAATCTAAGAAAGTATTAATTTGATTTGAGGACGAATCATTTCAAGGGAGGGAGAATTGCCATGTTCGCATTTCATGTAATAGTATTAATAAATAAAATAAAAATTATATGTGAAGGATGATATAATTAGGGGGCCACAGAATAAAAATTTAAAACTTTGTTTTAAAGGATAATATGAATTTATCCCAAGTAGTACAAGTTTATAGCATTACAAGTAACCAAATTAAATATACATTTACATGGATATGAAGTAAATTTAAGTTAAATAAGGTTTCATGTCCAGAACAAAATTAATCTACATTTATATGAATATTAAGTATACCATTTATATTCATTCATTTTAGCATATATATATATATATATATATATGCCACCTACCTTATTTATCGTTATTTTAAGTTTCACTTACAAAACAAAACATAATGAGAAACATGAGGGATGGTTTTATTCTGGTGTACCATACATGTATAAGTACATAAACATAATTCAAGTGCTTTAAAATCCTCTCCAATTCGGTTTGTTCTCATTTCTCATGGTTGACTTTATAAAACCAAAAATCAAAATTTGAAAGACAGAGTAAGAGCTAGCCAAATAGAAACTAAGAGAGGGAGAAAGAAATTCAAGGGAAATGAGAGCCTTTCTTGCATGCTTGGTAAATTGGTCGATTAAAAGAGTGAGTTTAGCTAGTTAAAGATGCATATGTGGCTGAATTGAAAGGAAGTCGGATGGAGAAGAAACTTGTTTGAATTAAAGAGAGATGTTGGCCAAATTGAGAGAAATTTGAAAGGAGAAGTAGAAGCTTGGTTCAATTAAAGTCAGATTGCTGAAATTGAGTGAAGCACGGAGGTAAAACCGAGAGAAACAAGGTTATGTTGGCTAGAACTTGGTGAAGCAAGAAAGAGTTAAGCCGAACAAGTTAAATGGAAAAAAGGTTTCCACCAAATTAAGGAGAATTAACTTTGGCTAGGAGTGAGAAGGCAAGAATACAGCAGGTAAAAGCAAATATGGCAAGCAAAGGTAAGGTAATTTGTGTTGAATTGGTGTTGTGGTGTACATGTGTTTAGTTACGGTTGTGTATACAATTATAATGTATTATGTGCAATTTGTTGTGACCGAAATGATGTAATGTATGAACTGAATTAGGATAGTATATATTGTGTGAGAATTGTGATTGTTGTTGTGAAAATGAGATGTGCAAAGTACTACCGATAAACTTAAAAAGCGATAATGTGAAGTGTGTGGTGTCGCCAAAAAATCGAAACACCAACTTGCTACGCCGATAGGTTATAGTTGTGTGTTCATGCGAAGAGTGATTTAAATTGATAAAATGGTAATATAGGAGTGGTACAAGATGTGTATAAGGTAACGCACATGAGCGGAGTGTCGAATGAGTGAGAGTGCGAGCAAAACACATGAGACTCGACTGTAGGTAATTTTTGCACAGGATCCAGTAAAACGGGAATTGAGTGAGTTCTAGATCTTGGATTGACAAATCGTAAAATATTACAGAAACTAAACACATAGGGGCATGACATATCCGAAAATCAGGTCAAGATATTGAGCGAGATAATACTAGATTTTGTAAGAGAAGAGTTGTCCTGTCGATGGTTCACAACTGACTAAATAGAGTAGGGTGGCTAAAACTAGTTATAACATGAGTGTTCATAATTGAAATTTGAATCCGTAAAAAGTGGTAGAAACTAGACACATAGTAGAATGTGTTCTGAGAAACTTAGGTTGAAATCCCTTTACTCATAAGTTTGAAATTGGTCAATGCACAGTAAACGTCATAGGATGTTTGAAATGGGCAAATTTGCATGCATAACATAATTGTATATCTGTTTAGTTACAATGAAATAATCTGACATAGTAAAAATATGTGTTACAGATCATCAGATCAATTGTCCGTCGACCTCGCGGTAGATCGAGTACACCGCAACTCAATACCAGTAAATAGGTGTTTGTTTGTATATATGTATGTATATATGCATGTGTGTATATGAGAATAATACTAAAAATGCCTACGAACTTAACACTGAGAGTGCATATGAAACTAGTACATAAAATATATATGAAATCAATACTGAAAATGAATATGAAACAAACTAATTAATATGCTTCCAAGATGAGTTAAGGTGATTGCATAAAATGATCTTGACATATTGTAATGTGATTCTAGAAAGGATGATTGTGTTATATGACTGAGAGTGGCCGTAAATAAAAATGATTGGCTATTGTTTATATATAATGAGTTGAATATATTGTGTTGTGACAAGAAAAGAAAGGTAAATGCGTTGATATTGTGAAGTATGGTGTACGATGATTATATGTAGTGTATTAGGATGGAAATGACGATTGTGTTGACTTGCCGTTGGTAGTGTATGATAACCTTAATATGATGTGTGGTAATATGTAATGAAGAAAAGTGAACTGTATTTATCTTGTGTAATGCTTCCTTGTTTCATTAGTGTGATGTTTTAGTTGTTATGCTTGGATGCATGTACATGGTTGTGAACCACGAGATTGATCTATGGATCCAAATATATAACTTGGGGGACGGTGGTAGACAAGACGCTTCAAGATATAAGATTCCTCTGCCTGATCAAGCTCATAGCCCTGGGTATGACTGTCCTTCTATCCAATCAAGTGCGTAGTCTTAGACATAGAACAAACACAGATGTATTTAGGGGGACAGCGGACAACAAAATGCCACTAAATACCAAAGATATGAATATTGACGATTTATTTGGGTGTTTGAGAAGATGCTCTTAAACACTAGTATGTTGATGATTGATATGTGATGAAATTTTGTGTGGATATATTGATAAGTGTTTTATTCAAATGCTCATAACTGGTACACATATGTATATCTCATATGAATATACCAATGATGGCATGAACATGCAATAATGATATAAATATACAAATGATGACATGAATATGCAAATAATGGTTTATATATGCAAATGATAACATGAATATGTAAATGATAGTAAGGTATAAATATGTGTATAAAAAGTGATGTTTATGTATGTATCATCTACTCACTAAGTCTTATGTAGACTCACCTCCCTCACCTACTAGTTTTGCAGAAAATCCTTAATTAGTGAGTAAATATAGCATCTTGAAAATGCGGACTTGGAGGAGAGATCACAGGTCACAATCACCACTATGTCGGGTCCATCTCATATAGAGATCAGTAGTTATATTTGATTTTGTTGTGTAATATATATTGTTGATGTCTTAAGTTACATGTATATAAACTAATAAATGTACAGTCAGTATTATCTTGAGTAAATATAGCATCTTGAAAATATGGACTTGGAGGAGAGATCACAGATCACAATCACCACTATGTCGGGTCAATCTTATATAGAGATCAGCAGTTATATTTGATTTTGTTGTGTAATATATATTGTTGATGTCTTGAGTTACATGTATATAAACTGATAAATGTACAGTCAGTATTATTTTGAGATACAGGGTACCATCTAAAAGTTATATATATATCATCATTGGTGAAATTACGTCCTAATTAATATAGATTTGATATGAGTGTATTTGAAATTACATATACAACAGGTTATGTAAAATTTAGGGTAATGGGATAGACTTATCACCTACCGATAATACTTTCAAATTTGGGACGCTACACTCAAGAATCAATCCTCTTTTTCCCCACATCTATATCCAATTTTTAAAGAATCCTCTTTTTCCTCACAATCTATATCCAATTTTTAAAGCTTCATACAAAAATAATCTAGATTTTTGGAAAATTCAAGCATATTTCTTTTATTTTTGTATTTATTATTATTATTTTGAAATGTAAAATATTTTGAGAGATTTTAAACAAAGAATCTGTGTTACCACACAAATGTAACAAGATAATTTGACAAATGCTGAAGATAACAAGAAATATCTAAAGAAAAATGAATAGTTATCAAATTAAAGCGATGTTTAATTTGCACTTGCCACTATAACCTCTTGTCTTTTCAATTGAAACAAAAAAAAAAGTTACCTGAGTACACAAAAATCATTCTTGAAAATAGCTTTTGATTTAACCCATTCTCATGCAGATTTGAAATGACGACAACTGAACTGAGCAGCTACGTGCAGATTGAACAGTTTAATCAAAGGAAAAAGGAAACCAATTACCATGCTCTCTACTTCTACTATTTTGTATTATAAGCACTTTTTTCTCTTGCTACAAAATTGACTTTGGTTGTACATCTTTGCAGAAGCTCAACTAGAGGTAAATTGCTCGTTTTTGTACTGCGAGCTGCCTTGCTTCTTTAATGAATCAATTCATCTCAAGATTATATTTATTTTGGTAATTTGAGAAAGAGATGAAAATTTGCTATCGTTGATTATCATTTTTCTATAGTATTATCAATATGATTATTATTATTATTATTGTTGTTGTTGTTGTTGTTGTTGTTATTAAGTGCATCATTACCTATAGTATTCAATATATAGTATTCAAACGCATGTTCATATTATTATGTTTAGTTAAATTGGAAACAATGAAATTGAAATGAACGTGTCTAGGTTGCATGCATAATTTTGGCTTAAGGATTTGCCATATATTGATTAGGTGTTAAAGGGTTAGACATGCATGAAATTGGATAAAACATATTACATATGTTGTCGGTTTTGTCTTGTTATTTCCTTATACATTGTTTTGCTCTCACTTTATTTCTTCCAAATTCATTTTTTTAATTTTGAATTGTAAAAACAACAAAATGCAATCAAACTTCCAAGACAAAACCGACAACATATGTAATGTGTTTTATCCAATTTCAAGCATGTCTAACTCTTTAACACCTAATCAATATTTGGCAAATCCTTAAGCCAAAATTATGCATGCAACCTAGACATGTCCATTTCAGTTTCACTGTTTCCAATTTAACTAAACATAATAATATGAACATGCGCTTGAATACTATATATTGAATACTATAGGTAATGATGCACTTAATAATAAGAACAACAACAACAAACAACAAAATGCAATCAAACTTCCAAGACAAAACCGACAACATATGTAATATTAATTCTTTATAAGACAAAACTTCCAAGACAAAACTTCCAAGACAAAACAAAGCATGCTTTATAATGCTTTATAAGGAAATGGTTAAAATATTAATTCCAATTAATATTAAATTTAGATTTTATTTTAGATTATTAGATATATATATATATACATTTGTTATAATATTCCAAATTTTAGTCATTATTTTACATGTCAAGCCGTCGTCTATGGGGTTCACACGTGACAACCGTCAAAGACCCTCGAGACACATTTTTAATCCCTAAACATGTCCCTCGGGCCTGTAAGGCTGCTTTGGTACCTATTACCCCTGTATTCTTATGTATCTAAAAACAATTCTCAAAACAATTATAATCACATTCATAAAAACATGTCTCTTTAAGACAATTTCCAAATCATCCCACTGTGGGCATATATTTAAATTAAGATATATATTAAATACTTATCAAATTACATCATTGGATGTTCATAAAGTACATATATAATATAATTTATCAAAAGATACCCAGTGGACTAATCCGTACAAGTCTGTGAGTCTAGAATGTCAACTGTACCTGAACCTGAGGGCGTTACACCCTTGTTCTGATCACCACCACCACTTATACAATGTGCTTCTAAATCTCTATCTCCTGCAACTAGGAGGTGTAGAGGGTGGGTATATAGGGATATACTCGTGAGTGGATAAAAATACAGTTTAAGAAAATCATTTGTAAATGTACTTTATGTTGATAAAACATAGCCTGTCATTCAAATTATTGGGCTGGGTTCTGTTCTCGGTGATTACATTGGCCTTGGTAATCCTGAGACCGTCAGTAGGCGTTATGCACATAAAATGATGCTTAAATTACAAATCGTATTCTTTTTAACATAAATAAATGCATGAATTGTCAAATCTGCCCACCACTGACGTTCGTCTCAAGTAGTCATGTAGTAATACTCATGGCTGTCCTCGACAATCCAGCAGGTGGGCAACTTCATATCGTCATATTCAGCCATATAACTGCCCCACTTGTAGCGTACTCACCTTGGCGGCCTCTCATAGGTCCATCCCTAGTCTACTACTCTGTAGCTACAGTCTCATACATACTTGTCCTTCAAGGCCATCACCAATTTCAAAACCACAAACATATATATATTCAAATCAATTTCATTTCACATCATAATATAGACATGCAATTTAAATTTCAAATCATTATAAAGCATGCATTTTCAATCTCAAATTTAGTCCTTAGCCATTCACATTTCAAATCAATAAACATTTCATTTCAACAATTATAACCATGCTTTATCAATATCAAATCTAGTCTCTAGTCATTCATATATCATTTAAATCATACAGGCCATTTTCATTTACTTTAAAAAGTAATAAATCTATTTCTCAGTTCATAAAATAGTAGGTTTTATAAAACATATTAAAATATAAAAACAAGTTGAAAATAGTTCCACTCACTGTAACGGGGAGGGTATTCACTCCTAACACTACTTCTCGCACCTAGTATGTTCATTTTCTGGGTGTTCAACGCCTATAATACACATGTATGTATAACGTTATAAACTCGACATTCCGCATAAGTATAACATGCTATACATGCGATGTTTATGAATAATATGTTTAGAGTTTCGTAATTTGATACACATTACTTTCTGAGGCTTAACTATCAATGCCATTTGTCCGATTCCTAACAACGGAATCCTATGGCTATAATTATTTTAAATTCTTACTTTTACATTTAAAATAACCACACCTATTCTCAATAACATTCAACACGTGTATATATATACATATATCATGGTAAATCACCCTTTATCACAATTCAACAAAAATTCACATTTTTGACAATTACAAATATAACTATTCCAACGACAATTCAACGCATATTCTATATCTTATACTTCTAATTATTGATATATATCAACATTTTACATTTCCTATACAAAATCAAACTTAAATTTTTGAATAAACAGTAAACTTTAAGCTACAATTTGTTCCAAATCTCAAAACCATTCTTGTAATAAGTTATTTGACTCACCGATAACTTGCTCAAATCCGTAGAAACTTCAATTGATAGCTTACACACAAAAGCCCCAATTTTCCCCCGAAACCCATTTTTCTTCTACATTGTTTCGAGTTTTCTAGCCCAATATCGATATCAAATCGAAGAGGAGGTGACGGAGAGTCATTTGGTAACAAAAACTTAAAATTTGATCGAAAGAAATGGGAGAAATTGTAGAGAGAAGTGAGAGAAGCTTTGTAAAGAGAGAGAGTAAAGAATTTGGCTTGTTTTAGAATGAGAAAGGCTTTAAGACACTATTTGGGCTTGGGTATATTTATAAATCCATATTAATCATTTTATTAAGTTAACTTAAGTTCTCCTAAGCCTCGTTAATGTGTCAAATAAATCTTAAATCATGCATATATGATACTGAATATCCTTAAATGACCATTTTATCCCTGTGTTTGAAGAACAGGGTTTACATTTCTACACCCCTTAGAAAAATTTTGTCCTTAAAATTCTTCTCTTCTTGTTGAAAATGACGATACTAATAAAATTGTTACTACGAAATTAAAATTGAACGTACTTGTTCATTGAAATAAGTAGGGGTATTGCTGTTGCATTTGATGCTCGGGTTCCCATATCATTTATTTAACTGTAGCACTCTGCCATAAAACTTTTACCATGGGATTACTTTACTTCTTAGTACTCTTTCTTGTCGATCCAAGATTGCTATTGGTTAAACTTTATTGTGCTAATATTTTCGTATTTCAACAAGTGGAGGTCCAATATATAAAGGATGAAACTTCCTTCGATTTCTAAATAGAATCACACTTTTTCTTTCAAAGTGATACCTTCGAAATACGATATCACCTACATCAAATTCAAGAAATCTTCTTCGGTGGTCTATATATGACTTTTACTTGTTTTGTGCCATTTCCAATCTTTCATGAAATATTTTCACCTTCTCTGAGGTCATCTCGATTAACTCAACATTTTCAAGTTTCCTTTCGCCTACTTCATCCCAACATAATAGTGTTTTGTACTTCCTTTCCCAAATTCAGCATCTTAAGCAGTTTAAACAATGCTAAATTTTTCAAATTTAAGAACGCAACATTTTCATCAAAGAAAGTTTGTATTGAATTATTAGCCAGGAAGTTCTATTTTAAGGTAATTTCTTTAAGTTTAATGTTTACTTTCATGCATACAAGTGTAGAATTGGCGATAAATGTTTTCATATTTAAACAATTTTCAATCCACAAATGAGATAATTAGACTAGTTCAATTTCATTCCCTGTGAAGTTGCAGATTCTTTTAAATTTTGAAAAATTTACGAGCTTCAGCTCTCGAAATTGAGAAAACAACATCCCAAAAATATGGATCAGCATCTAACTCTTCTAAATGAAACACTTTTCCATACTTTCAAATTTTTTAAATTGTTCAAGAATCATAGCAAATTGGCTAAAATAGCACTGATCATAAATATTTTGTCATCCATTACCAAACAACATAAATTGCTAGAGAAATTAACCGAAAGTGCTTTGTCGCACCATATGTTTTTTAAATGTTGAAACTGAGAGAGTTTCAAATACTTTAAACCTGTAGGTCTAACTATTTCCTCAAACAACTTTTGTATGGTAAAAGTAAGGTTACTTTTCCAACGTTTTTCTTCTTTTGTCAATTAAACTTTGTCTAGTTTAGGCAGGCGTAAGACTCTTTGAGAATAAATAACTCATGCTTGAGCATTCGTGCACAACTACTTGTTCCAAAGATGAAAATTTAAGAATGTTATTACACAAATAAAAGTTTATAAATCTTGATAAACTATCAAGTTCTAAATATTCATATTAGCTTAAAACAATAAGATCCTTCTTCACTTGATCTTTTTTAATATCTAGCTCTATAAATTTTATTTTTTATTTATTTTTCAATCAGTTATCTTTATTCTTTTAAGTCATGTAAGACTTTGAGCTGTTGAGAGTGTCGTTAAGTTTCTCAAACTGGGGAATGCAACCTTATAATAATCAGCCAAATATACGAATTATTAGCTCGCCGTTTCTCGATTCAAATAATCATGAAGAAGCAAATAATATTTATACTTGCTATATTCATGCACCTGCAATTCTTTTAATACTTCTTTAATTTTCTTTTATATTGAATCACATTTTGCATCACAATTTTTTCATGCTGGCCATATTACCAAATAAGAGAAGAATTATAGTTCATCGTAACATTATCCATCAAACTTTGGTATCCTTTCTATATCTGAATGAAATGATATATTAAGTTTCAACTATTTATACTGTGTCATACATTACACCTGACTCTCAGGTGCAAATTTCAAATCTATTCCCAAATAATTAGATATATATGAAGATACTCTTTAGCATACTGCATTATTTTTATCATTTTTAAGTATTTATCTCAAAGGCAATAAATTAGTCAACGTCAACTATTCATCATGATTAACTCTGAAATTGATTATACCAAATAATTCTTCAACTTGTCTCTAGCACCCATTAAACATTTAAAGTACTAATTAAGTTTTAAGAAGCTTCTCAAGCAAAACCAAATTTGCTTTTAACTTTTTCTTTTCGATCAATTATATAAATCCATCAATTGTGCTTATAAACATACTAATACAATTACTTAAATCCAAATTTTTCCATGTATTCAAAACCAAATGAACACTGGATTTCCTATTCCAATGAACTAAACAATTTCAATAACAGTGACAATGAAATATAATATAAATTAACAAGCCAGTCCAAATCATAATTGGATCTAGTTAACAAAAGGCATCTCAAATATCAAAAATGAGAATCACAAAGGCTTAAACGGTCAATAAAGAGAATTAACCTTTCAAAATTTTGAGCTTCGTGTTACTATAAACTACACTTTTAATATAATTCAACCTTTTAGGAAGCTGGTAATTATCTCTATATGATAGAGAAATTGTAGTTGGATCTTTTTGTATAACATTTTCGAGCACTTCCTTTAAGCCATCATCATTGTGATTATTAAACACAAGCTCGTTCACAACAATCGATATAACAACAGCATGAATAATGTCATGCATTTTAACATCATCTTCAGTATCACCATCTTATTTTTTCAACCTATATGTGCGGGAACACATGCAGATAGATTTTTGGAGGATTTTCTGCATTAAATTCTACTAAGATAGTCATATCACTATCCTTTACAAAATCCAATAATAATGTTTAAAATAGTCCAAGCACATCCTAACCAATGATTTTATTATATTACAATTAAAGTATTTAACTTCTCATATCTTATTTATAATCTCATAAGATTCATATTTGTTGTAAATATAAACTGACAATGAATGAATTACGCAGATGAATTTCTTTATCATCATTCTTCAAGTCTCATACTTCATCAGGTTTTCAATATTTGTTTAATTACCATGATTTAGTAGACCACATGGTTGATACAGTAACTTTTCTTTCCCACTTTCTAAAAAGTTGTAACTCAATTTTATAGGAGAATACACATTTGCACCCATTCATCTGACCTATCTAAAATTAAAATTGCTTAACTGTTTTAAGGCATCCTTCAATTGATTTAACGTTCAGCTTTACTTAACTTGTATGTTCATAGACTGTGAGTACAATTACTTTAAAATAATCTGAGTTAGGTGGACGACCAATCCATACTTTTTTTCGTGTTTTAAAATTTACAGTAGATGTAAAACTCTTATTAAACAAGTACACAGTTGTAGTTACTGTCTTTGCCCAGAATAATTTGGACAACTAGTAATGATCAACATACATATAACCTTCTCCATAATGGTTAATACCGAGTCTTTATGCTACCCTATTCTGTTGAGAGATGAATCTAACTATTTAATATTTTAAGATCCCATAATTTATGGAAAATCATTTAAGATCTTGTTATAATACTCCATGCCACTATCTTTCCTTAGTGCCATTATTTTTCCTTGTTGATTTAATTCTCATATTCTCATTATATACATTATTATTACCTTCACATGTTCTGTAAAGGTGTAACCACCCTCCAGCATAACCTGCACTCTACGGTATTTTATGATTTCTCAGTCTACTCGAGACAATATTATTTCTTAATGAAATAACCATAGCATTAAAATATAAGCACTTCTAATCTCTTTACACAAACTCGGCCTACCCAAAATCAAAATTAGTTCGATTTTTACCGAGATTCAATCTCAATCAAATCAACACATCATGTTCAAATATACACCGAGATAACATTATTTACTACAAAAGAGTTCACAATTTGAAAGCCTCTATAAATATATTTTCCGAAACCGTGGCTTTAATACCATTAAAATTGTCATGTCCACGCCCATGGGGTCCACATGTGACAATTGCCACAGACTCTCAAGACACATTCTTAATCCCTAAACATGTCTCTCGGGCCTGTAAGGCTGCTTGGGTACTTGTTACCCCTATATTCTCATGTATCTTAAAACAATTCTCAAAACAGTTATAATCACATTCATAAAAACATGTCTCTTTGAGACAGTTCCCAAATCATTCCACCATGGGCATATATTTAAATTAAGATACATGTTAAATATTTATCAAATTACATCATTTGATGTTCATAAAGTACATACATAATATAATTTATCAAAAAATACTCAGTGGAGTAATCCGTACAAGTCTGTGAGTCTGGAATGTCAACTGTACCTGAACCTGAAAGCGTTACACCCTTGTTGATCACCACCACCACTTGTACAATGTGCTTCTAAATCTCGATCTCCTTCAACTGAAAGGTGTAAGGAGTGAGTATATAGGGATATACTCGTGAGTAGATAAAAATATAATATAAGAAAATCATTTGTAAATGCACTAAAAATAATTTTATGTTGATAATACATAGCCTGTCATTCAAATTATTGGGATGGGTCCTGTTCTCAGTGATTACCTTGGCCTTAGTAACCTCGAGACTGTCAGTAGGCGTTATACCCATAAAATAATGCTCAAATTACAAATCATATTCTTTTTAACATAAAGAAATGCATGAATTGTCAAATCTGCCCACCACTGACGTTTGCCTTAAGTAGTCATGTGGTGATACTCATGACTGTCCTTGACAATCCTGCAGGCGGGCAACTCCATATCATCATATTTAGCCATATAACTACCCCACTTGTAGCGCACTTACCTATGCGGCCTCTCATAAATCCGTCCTTATGCTACTACCTTGTAGCAACAGTCTCATATATACTCGGCCCTCCCCAGCCATCACCAATTTCAAAGCCACAAACATGTATATATTTAAATCAATTTCATTTCACATCACAATATAGATATGCAATTTAAATTTCAAATCATTATAAAGCAGGCATTTTCAATTTCAAACTTGGCCCCTGGCCATTCACATTTCAAATCAATAAACATTTCATTTCAACAATTATAAGCATGCTTTATCAATATTAAATCTAGCCCCCAGTCATTCATATATCATTTAAATCACACAGGCCATTTTCATTTAATTTAAACAGTAATAAATCTATTTCTTAGTTCATGAAATAGTAAGTTTTATTAAACATATTAAAACATGAAAACAAGTTGAAAATAGTTTCACTCACTGTAACAGGGAGAGTATTCACTCCTAACATTACTCCTCGCGCCTAGTATGTTCATTTTCTGGGTGTTCGGCACTTATAATACACATATATGTATAACGTTATAAACTCGACATTCTGCATAAGTATAACATGCTGTACATGCGATGTTTATGAATGATATGTCAAGAGTTTTGTAATTTGACGTACATTACTTTCCAAGGCTTAACTATCGAGGCCATTTGTTCGATTCCCAACAACGGAATCTCATGGCCATAATTATTTCAAATTCTTACTTTTACGTCTAAGGCAACTACGCCTATTTTCAATAATGTTCAACATGTGTATATATATACATATATCATGGTAAATCACCCTTTATCACAATTCAACAAAAATTCGTATTTTCGACAATTACCAATATAACTATTCCAATGACAATTCAACGTATATTCTATATCCTATACTTCCAATTATTGATATATATATATATATATATATATATATCAACATTCTACTTTTCCTATACAAAATCAAACTTAAATTTTTGGATGAACAGTAAACCCTAAGTTACAATTTGTTCCGAATCTCAAAATCATGCTTATAATGAGTTATTTGACTTACCAGTAACTTGCTCAAGTCTGTAGAAACTTCAATTTGTCGCTTACACACTAAAGCCCCAATTTTTTCCCGAAACCCATTTTTCTTCTACGCCGTTTCTCGCATTTTCTAACCCAATATCGGTATCAAATCAAGAGAAGGTGATGGGGAGTCATTTGGTGGCAAAAACTTCAAATTTAATCGGAAGAAATTGGAGAAATTGTAGAGAGAAGTGAAAGAAGCATTGTAAAGAGAGAGAGAGTAAAGAATTTGGCTTGTTTTAGAGTAAAAGAGGCTTTAAGACACTATTTGGGCTTAAGTATATATAGATAAAGTATGAAAAATTCAAAATACCCTTAAAAATCTTGAAAAATCTCAAAAAAAAATCGAATTTTTATGATAAACAGTGTTGTGAACAGTACGCTACAGTGATACAGTACTGTAAACAGTGCATCGAACAACCTTACTACCGGTCGACCATTTTCCAATTCGGTTGACCGAATTGATACTATTCACTAACGTCAAACTGTCGGTCGACTATTTTCTGAATTCAGTTAACCGTTTTCGACTTTGCTATAGTAACTACTACAGTAAACGCTACAATAATTCGTTATTTTTTTTACTATTTGAAAATCTTGCAATTTAGTCCCTAAAAATCTTTCAATTTAGTTCCTTTTTAAATTTTAAAAAATATTTATAAATCCATATTAATCATTTTATTAAGTCAACTTAAGTTCTCCTAAACCTCGTTAATGTATTAAATAAATCTTGAATCATGCATGTGTGATATTGAATATTCTTAAATGATCATTTTACCCCTATGTTCAAAGAATAGGGTTTACATTACATGTATAATTTAGTTTTATGTTTCATTGTTAGAATCTTATTAATAATATAGTTTTCTAAATAGTTGTATTTTGGGTTAGTAATTATTATTATTATTAATTTGGTTTTAGAAAATGATCCTAAAAAATAGAAAACAATTGGCAGAAGTCTAGATATTGCCGATTTTGTTGTTAAGGTAGGTGTTTATATGTTTCGTGTGATTTTAGTTTTAAAATTGAAAATAAATATTTATGAAATTTTCATTTGAATAATAAACATTTATGAAAATTTAATCTAAATTATTACATGTTGGTCAAGATTTGTTGTTAAGAAATCAAATTAAATTGTTGTTTTATACATTAATTATAAATGTACAAATTGAATAATTATATTGCATTAACACGTGCCTTGTTTCAAAAAAAAAATTTTATATTCACTATGTGAAATTATTTTTTCATAATTTCAATCTTACACTTAAAATAATATATTTTTTATTTTAAAGTAATTTTTTAAGAGTAGAATTTGTGATTAGTCATGATTGTTTATACACCAGTGACTTTGGTTATGATTTTTTTTTTTCTAACTATGAAAGTCTACAAAAATGAAATATGGGTAACAGTTCTCAAAAATAACATCTCAAAAGTACGTGTTATGGGTGATGACCCTTAGAAATAATGCTTCAAAAGTACGCATAAAATTAAATCAATATAATTAATAAGATTAAAAGATAAATATTTTGTATCATTCTAGATGGATATTAATTTTTAAAATCTCTCCAATATTATTTGTTAAGATGCTATTTGAATTTAGAAAATAATTATATTTTTTTTACTTTTAATTTTTAAATCTCTTATTGCATGCAAATATCTGCTAGGCGTTAACTTACTCTTACTTTTAGGTTCTTGGTGATGTTGGGAAGCAGAATGAATAATTAAGAAGATGGATGATATTCTAGTTAGAAAAGAAAAGAAAATTTTGTCATTTGTTTTTCTGAACTTTTGAGAAAATAAATAATTGTTTATAGATTTGTAATATGCATACGGAATCAAAATTTGTATGATTTTTTTATATATAATTTTATAAGAAAAAAAGAGTAAGTAAACTCTGATGTAAATTTATGAGATGAAAGTAGTTAGGCAAAGAATTTTGTTTTTAGAAATGCATAGAATTTAAAATTTGCAGGTTTTAAATATGAAATATAACCTTGTTATGAAAAAAATTTCTGTCCAAATTTTTGTAGAATCAGGATTGTTACACTTGTTTGGTTTGGACGTACGTATCTTGTTGGACTCCTCACTCTTGTTGTTTAACAAATGTTACTGATCCCAGTCCTTGTCGAGAGGATTAACATACATTTTAAGAGTTTTTCTCTTTTCGTTCGTCGAGCAATGACCTACTATTTTCTTTTCTGTATATACATTGTGTACGTATGTTGCAATCACGAAGTGGTTAATGATATTAACTGTTAAAATTAATATATAATTGCATTATTAACCTAATGTGAGCAAAGTTATTTACCAAATGATTATATGCACACACATAAAGAGATACAATACTAAAAAGGGAGCTGGCACAGATAATATGAATTATTCTCTGGGATGCCTTATAATACATATTAACATTTCTAGCTATGGCGCTTACCAATATGCAATGCAAGATCCTCTTTTTCCAGTATTCTTCGTAGCTTTTGTTTACTTCATAAATTATATAAACAAATAGAAGGGATGACTATAATTGAACTCCAGTTTTAAATTACAATAACTTTAGATAAGTGATATTTATTACATTTTTGTATTTATATAAAAATAAATAAAAAATCTTTTAATTATGATTGTGATTATATGAAAGGTTAAGTTTGTTATTTATATAACAATTATTTATCAACTCTATTTTACAAGGATTCGCATCCTACGATAAAGTGATTAAAAATTGGAGAATTGTATATATTAAATACATAAACAATAATAATAATAATTTTTATTTTGACGGGTGTAACGATAATATACAGTTTTTATTTAAAATATAATTGAAAGAGAAGCAGCCGCGGTCTTTCATTTTTCATATAACTCATACATTGACTTGACAAAATAAAAAATTTAAAAAAAAAAAAATTACTACAATGCATCTTGGATCTTATTAATTATACGAAAGATTAACATCAATTGGTGAAGTTACAAATGATCGCATGAGGCTCAGTAGCCTTAGCAGCCGAAGCAGGCTCAACGCTCGGTGACGGTTCGACGGGCTTCACGACGAGCTCTTCTGGCAAATCAGGAATACCCTTCAAATAAAAAGTGTAAAACAACTTATTAGGAAACACAATTTGCTGCAACTTCACTTGTCCATACACGCCCTCAAAAACCCCAGAGCCGCCGGTCACGGCCAAGTAAGTGTCTTCATAACTCAAATAAGCTCCTTGGACCGATAAGTGACCGTAATCGCCGAAGAAGAAGCTGTAAATTGCTTCATATCGGTTACCTGTTTTCTCCGGTTCGTATTGAATTAATACGCAGATTCCTGCCGTGATGCCTAAACGCTTTTGCAAGTCTCCGCTGTAAAGCTTGTTGGTGAATGGAACAAGATCACCCAGTGCCAGATGCTCGTGTTTCTGGTTTAATTTCAGAATTGCAGGGCTGTTTCGGTCTTTCTCGTTGATCTCATAAACGTACAGTTCTTGTACTTTCGCTGAAAATTAAAATAAATGCAAATAATTAATGGATGAATGATATTCATTCATTCATTTATAAACAAATGAATCAAACTTACTAGGTCTAGAAGAATCTTGTCGGCCGTTTGGTTTGTTGAAGAATAAAGCTGTGGTGGTGATGTTCTTGGAGCTTCTTCTTCTGCTGCTTGAGAAATCTTTGTGTGATGTAGAGAGACTGAGGTTTTGAGCAGAAAAAATAGATGATTTCTGAGTGAGATTGAAATTACCTAACAATCTTTTGGCTTGGGAAGATGATGATGTTGTTGAGTTAGGAAATTTAAGAGAAGAGATAGTCTTCAAAGAGGTCGCAGAAGCCATTGATGAATCGGAGAAAAGTTGCAAAGAAGAAGACTGACAGATAGGTCGAGCGTAAATGGTGCATACAGCAAGCATACTCTTATTTGTACAGAGTACAATTTGGATTAATTAAAGACTTGTGGATTAGCACGTGGTTTTATTTTTTAAAAGAATGAAATTTTTCATGGAGAAGTGGGACAGCCCAATTTCAAAGAAAGTGGTTGGTTGGAATGGGAAGGGGCCTTGGTTTGCTGGCCCACTTTTTAATTATAATTTATATGACATATCACAACTAGTATAGGTATAAAGATGTTTGTTGGTAGGTGACCATAGGGATATTCTATTCCTAAACTAACAAATTCGGCACTATTCGATCTTAATGAGACAAATTTAGCACATCAATTAACAAATTTAAGATAAATTTAAAAAAATAAATTAAAATTCAAACAAGTATAAAATAAATATTAATATAAATAGATATATAAATATATGTAACGAATATATGTGAATATATTATTTTTTATTTTTTATTTTAAAAATATTAAAATAATATTATTTTAATGTTAATGTTAAAAAAATATATCTAAAATTATATTATTTTAATGTTATAATAAAAATTATTTTTTATTTTATCTTTAAATTTACATAATTATTTTTAATATTAAAGAATGAGTCAAAATATCAAAATAATTTAATTAAGTTATTTTTTAAATTAATTATGTATGAATTTATAAAATAATTATATATTTTTTTATGAAATTATTTTTTTTTGTTATATGTACTTAATATTTTATGTTAATGATTTATTTTATTTTGAATTACTTTCGAACTTTTATAATTTTAATATCAAAAATTTAGTCAAAATTTTTTAAAATTTTATAAATATTCACATCAGTTTGATAAATATTAAGTACCTGTTTAAATAGATTTGATAATAAAATGTCAAATTTATTATAAATTTAGTATAAATTTAATATTAAATTTTTTAACGAATGCAAATTTAGAGATATTCGTCTCAAAATATAAATTTAGAGATATTCATCTCAAACTCAATCTATTGTCGTTCCAACCATTATTAAATGTATATAAGAAGAGAATCTAATCTTGGGGTTGTAAATAGGTGCTGCACTTTCGTCTACGACCGTTTGATGAAGAGTTGCATATTTATATAGTAAAGTTCACCTACAGCAGAGTAAAACCTGTGGCGTTTGACCGGAAACAAATACCTTTCTTTCGTGGGGCTTTAGGTAACACTTCCTATCCCTATCCCTGTGTGACAGAAACAGCAACACGTTCTTTTTTTATTATTAAAAATCAACTTCGGGCGGTTTGTGTGTCAAATTAAAATAGAGAACAAAACCGGTGAGAAAATAAGTAGAACTTTCTCCTTTTCTCGTCTCTAACAAATTACGTGTTCGTCTATTTTTATTATAGTCGCCAATCAAGAAGAGAAAGAGTAGTTAAATTCTCACTTGGAAAGCCTTTGAATAAAAATATTTCTGTGTGAAATGTATGGACATTTCAATATAAAAGAAAAAATACGTTCGTTGAATTTCCAGAGGAACGAGAAGAGTGGTCGATGGTTCCCACTTGGCAATCAAACCTTGTTGTCAATTGATTAATTATTTAATACAATTTTCATTTTGCTTCTTGCATTTATAGATCTATGAAAATTTTAAATTTGGACCTTAGAATACTTGAAAGAGGTGAAAGATATTTTATACAATAAAATTTGTATATTATTAATAAATTAAAATACTGTAAAATTTATTAACATTAAATCAATATTTTTCAGAAAATTTAATAATACAAAAACATAACAACAAACAAATTCTAAAGTAATAAACAAAACTAAATCAAAACTAAGG
>JAXCLQ010000009.1:12412377-12429390 GCA_035584115.1 Cedrela odorata | reverse complement strand
ACACAACCACCAACACAAGCAATATGTTAATTACGAAGGCCACACGCCCTCAACCTTTTTATTAATCACTTTAAAAAAGACACAAGACCACTCACAATACCCTTGTGAAGGCCTTTTCGAAAATTCTAGACTTTCTCTCTCTAGAACGAGTTTCACACAATTTGTTCTAGCATTCACTCATGAATGATCATGGCAACATGCTGTCAAGCACTCTTTATATAGTGCAAAGCCAACACCCTTGGCTTTTTAAGGACTTCGGAGTTTGATGCCTACTCAAACTCATATTTTGTGCATCATTAGGATACTTAGTCAACTAAAACTTATGCTAACAATGTTTTGCTAAAACACAAGAGCCCACACAACTCAAACTTGCTAGCATGTTGTGGTGCACCACAACTCTAAGTCCATGACACCTAGCCACATCTACCCGAAACGACCTACCTTTTTTTTTTGCACTATTTTTTATCTTCTTCTCACAGAAACGACTATAACTTTTCGAAAGACCTACCATTTAAACCATATCAAAGACATCTGAAATCAATAACACTGCTGCCATAACTGAAGAAGTGTCACCGCATCCAACAGTTGGAGAATTGCAACATATTCAATCAATATACCGATTGAATGGAAAAAAACTACTTAAAATAATCACAACTTGTTCGCACCATTTTAAAAGGAAAAAAGAAAAGTAAGTCGTTTGCTTGGAACAAGACCGAAGAAAAGAGATCATCGGTTTGATTCTTGGGACGAAGAAGATTCACTTGTCATGACTTGACTATGGAATTCCATGACGCTTGAAATCAGTGACATGTGTATGTTCTTGACAACCGCGAAGGATATTTAGAAAATTGTTGACAAACGTACTAAAAAAAAAAGGTGATTCAACACCAGTATATGAGATAAAGGTTCAAACCATCTTGGTAGTTTAAGGAAACAAAACTATTACGAAATATACCAATACACTCAAGAATCTATGACAGGAACTTGATCATTATAGGTGCTTTGAAATAAAGTATTCAGATGATGCAACAATTTTAAAGAATTTCATAGAAAAAGATCGAGTTTATGATTTATTGTGAGACTCAACGTTGATTTTGATCAAGTCCGAGTTCAAATCCTTAGTAAGGATGAATTTCCTTATCTAAATGAGGTGATTTCCATAATTTGATCAGAGGAAAACAGGAGAGGGATTATGTTGAAATCCCAGAACTTGGAAAGCTCGGCTATAGTGGCTAACAAGAGCAATGAACTAAAGGCAACCTTGGAGCAGCCATTAATTTCTTAAAATGGAGAGGTAGAATTGTCGAAAGCTCCGATTCGAGACAACAAGGACAACCATTGATGTACCTATTGCAATAAGTCAAGGCATACTCGAGAGTGTTGTTGGAAGCTTCATGGCAAACCTCCTAGTAAGGACTGAGGAAATAAAGGAGAACATTGAAATAGTAAGCAAGTACATGTGACTACTCTACAGAATGATGAGCATACAACTCTATGATAATTCAATAAGAAAGAAATTGAAAAGTTAAGAGCCTTACTAAGAACTCTTGAGAAGCCCTCAGGTACTTACTCTTTGACACATTCAAGTAAATTTTCTATTTCCATTAGATTTAATGCTTTAAATAGAACATTTGTCAACTCATGGATCATTGATTCAGAAGCAATTGATCACATGACACATTCATCACATAAATTCAACACCTATACCCATTATTCTAGTATTTGAAAAATTGTCACTGCCAATGGTTCACTAATCACTGTAGCAGGAACAGAACATATTAAGATTACTCTATCACTCACATTAAAAAGTGTATTTTATGTACCAAAACTATCCACGAACCTGGTCTCTATAAAAATACTAACTCAAGACATGTCCTGCAATGTGATTTTTTATTCTACCTACTGTATATTTCAAGACCAAGCTTCAAGAAAGACGATTAGATGTGCTAAGGAAGGGAACAGACTATACTACCTTGAAACATCAAGTAATCCGAGTTTCCCTAAGAACAAGTCAATTATGTCATTTCTTTCCAAGTGTTATTCATCAAATAAAGAAAAAAAAATTGGCTTCATTATCGTAAACTTAGACATCCGTCATTCAAGACTCTTAAAATATTGTTTCTTAGTCTGTTTAAGGGATTAGATGTTGAGTTTTTCCGATGTGGTGTCTGTGAATTTGCAAAGCACAAGCGTGTACCTTTTTCCAATTAATAATAAAAGTTCAGTTCCTTTTTATTTAATCCACAGTGACATTTAAAGTTTCTATACTATTTTTAATATTTTTGGAGGGTATTTGTCTCATTCTTTGATGACTATAGTAAAGTGTGTTGGATCTTTCAGCTTAAGAATAAGTCTGATGTGAGTTTTGTTCTTCCAAATTTTCATGTCATGGTTCAAAATCAATTTGGGGTAAAAATAAAAAGGTTTAGGTCTGATAATGTTAGAGATTATTTCAATTAGATTTTAACCCTATACTTTCAACAAGGGATAATTTATGAATCATCTTATGTTAGCACTCCACAACAAAATGAAGTTGCTTTGAGAGGAAAAATGGTTGTTTATTTGATACAACCAAAGCATTTTTGTTCCAAAATAATGTGCCTAAATCTTATTAGGGGAAGATTGTTTTAACAGCAACACATTTTATAAACCGTTTGCTTTCTAGAGTCTTAAGTTACAAAAGTCTCATGGAAGTGCTCTCAGAGTCATATCTCAATCTCCAAACTACCAACCACTTGACACTAAGGATATTCAATTGTATGTGCTTCGTTCATGTTTACAGTCAAAACAGGGAAAACTTGAATCTCAAAGCAATCAAATGTGTCTTTGTAAGGTATTCTTCTACCTAAAAAGGTTATAAATACTACTATCTACCTTCAAAAATATTTTTTGTCTCATTAGATGTTACCTTTCATTAGAGTCAATCATACTTCGTCACTCCTTATCTTCAAGGGGTGAATTTAGCGATTCTCATTGTTCTTTCTTCCTTGTGAAGCTTAGTGCCCTACATGTCAGTGTCTAACCCAGTCACTACGAATCCTGAGTCTACTCCTGCTTGAGATAACAAAAGATTATTTAGTCAAATATATTCAAGGCGGATAGCACCTTTAATCTCTGATCTTGTGCAGGCCCAAGAGTCATAACTAAATTCTAGAATCGAGGTAACAGTTTCTAATTCCAATTCTTCTTTTAATTCTCTTACATTAAATGAACCTGAACTCCATGAGCCTGAACCTCACTTGAGTAGTGACACAGATTCTCACCATCTCATAGGAACTTCTTGATAAGCTTAAACAGTATTCTCATTCCTACCACCTTGTTTAAAGCATTGTCTAATGAAAAATAGAAACAAGCCATGAATGTAGAGACGGAAGCGTTGAAAAATAATAAAACTTAAGAGACAATAGATTTACCTACAAAAAAGAAATCGGTGGGGTACAAATGGGTCTACACAGTGAAATATAAAGCAGATGGCACTTTGGAGAGGTATAAAGTGAGATTAGTGGCCAAAGGGTATATTCAGACATGCGGTGTAGATTATCAAGAAACATTTACTCCAATTGTTAAAATGAATACATTTGAAGTCTTGTTGTCTTTAACAGTCAATTATGGTTGGTATTTACAATAGTTTGATATAAAAAATGCATTCTTACATGAAGATCTTGAAGAAGAAATCTACATGGAAATTCCACCTGGATATGGCAAGATTCTGGGAAAGAACCGAGTTTGTAGATTGAAGAAAGTTTTGTATGGGCTTAACCAATCTTTGAGGGCATGGTTCAGAAAGTTAGAAAGTTTGATGGTGTCTATAGGATATAAACAAAACCAAGGAGATCATACCTTATTTGTCAAACACTCAAGTTTAGATGGAGTTACTGTACTCTTATTATATGTTGACGACATCATTGTGATAGGAAATGATAAGAAGGAAATGCAGGCTCTTAGATTACGGTTAGCAAGTGAATTTAAGATCAAAGATCTAGGAAAGTTGAAGTACTTCCTTGGAATTGAGATTGCATATTTCAAACAAGGGATTTTCATCTCTCAACAGAAGTAAATTACAGACTTGCTTAAAGAGACAGGAAAATTGGCGTGCAAATTGATGAGTACACCAATAGAACCTAATCATAAACTTGGATAGGCTAAAGAAGATATTGCAGTGAATAGAGAGATGTATCAACGTCTTGTACGAAGACTCATTTATCTCTCTCACATTATGCCTAATATAGCCTATGTTGTTAGTGTAATCAGTCAGTTTATGCATAATCCAAAGGAAATTCATTTGCAAGCAGTCGATAGAGTGCTAAAGTAACTAAAAAGAAGTCCTAGGAAGGGAATTTGTTTAAAAGGGGTGATGGAATGATACTTGAAACTCATATAGATGCTAATTATGTTGGATCAGTAACTAACAAAAGATTAACATCAGGCTATTGCACCTTTCTTAAAGGAAAGATCTAAAGATTAAGTGGGATGGACCAATAAGACTTTACTACAACAACAAATCAGCAATTAGTATCACACATAACCCGGTACAACATGATCGAACAAAGCATATTGAGGTCGATAGACACTTCATTAAGGAGAAATTAGAAAGTGACTTGAATTGCTCTCTATTGACTGTCAGCTAGCAGATGTGCTTAACCAAAAATTGAGTGGCTCTATGTTTCAAATGATTATATTCAAGCTAGGAATGGAAAACATCTATTTACCAGCTTGAGAGGGAGTGTCGAGAAATAAGAAAATTAGTTTTAAAAAGTCTATTAACAACTGTGAATTCCTAGGATTAGGAAAATTCGTTGTATTTCTAGAATAAATCCCTTGATTTAGGGAATCTGTTTTTACATTCCTATTTTTTGCAGCTAAGGTTATGTATATTAACCCATTGTTGTTCAGATCAAATATCAATGAAGAATTTCTCCTTTTTTTCAGTAATTTTCGTCCTTTTTTTTTTATTACAATATATAATCAAAACAATTCATTGATTCTCAGGAAGAAAAGAAAGGCACTCACCAATTGTAAATGTTTGATCTTCAACCATGCAACCGGGTTTTTCATTGCCTGTGAAACAATTAATAATCACGTTCAGAACTTTGAAATCATATTACACCAGAAAATACAAATAATGAGTTAATAGCATATCATAATAGTTATCAACAAAACATAAGTGGGTGTTCTTCAATCTTAAATATTTGAAATTAAATTATATAAAGACCAGTCCATTGTAATTTTTTAGTCCATCATGGTTCAAAATATTATCTAGTTCTCTGCAGTATCTACGAACAACTTAAACTTTTCCTAGTTAGTTTTAAATGTTTAAACTTGGCAAAGTTTACAAACAAAATAATTGGTATGAAAAGATTACTTACGGTTATGTAATATGATTGGTTCAGAATGAAACACTTTCCCTACGCCATGCCCAACAAAACGCTCCACCACACCGAAACCATACTTCTCAGCATGTTCACTGAGACATGATCCAATTAAAAAAGAACAATTATAACAGTTGACACATCTACGAAATTATATATACAAAATAATTAGTTTCAACATTTTATCCCATCATTAAACCTAAGAATTTAGGTATGTATCAAGAAAACAATGCACAAGGAAACTAGCCTTCTAGTATGTAGGACTGAAAAAAAAAGTGAATAAGATGTGCCTTGAATTCAGCAACTTCTGTGCGACCTTCGTGAATTTCAATCTATGCAGTACAAACTTCTATTTAATAAGTGCTTTTAACATATATTAGTCCTTAAGCCACCATGTCAATTGAGTACAAAGCAATTAATAGGAATACTTTAAGTCTGTTGCAACAATTGCCTTGCATCACCTAGGAAATGGTAAATAACAGCGGTGTAGGCCTATTTAAAATAACAATGTGAAGCAAAAGAAACTATGATCATGAACACTGATGGAAGGGAATATTTTAGGTAAACTTACAACATTTTGTAACCAATATATTTTTCATACATATTGGTAGAGAAGAGAAAGAAATAACTCACATGTGTAAGAATAACTAAATATCACTCTAACATATATTTGATTAAAGAAAGAATCACTTTGTTTCACTAAATTTTCTTGTGCTAAAATCATGATCAAATCTCTTCCCTGTTTCAGCTAATAACCAATAGTGACAAATTATCAAGTTCTAGAGAGATTTTATCCATCAAGATTTTATCCATCCCAATTTCTGAGCTCCGTCACTAGAAAACCATTTTTTTCCCTCAACCCCACTTTTCATGTGCACTAGGTTTAAAACTGGAGACTACTGTTGGAGTGGGTTGGCAGATCTAAGGCAATTGAACCTCCAATGTTATAATTCCTTCAACTTACTAGCATCTAGTTAAGAGTCAAAAATTTGAGGTTCTAATCCTGTAGACTGAACTGAAAAGTTTAGTTAATAATATAAATTAATTACTCATATTTCAACAGTAACTTTGTGATATCATTTGACAACTTCTAACTTACAAAAAAAAAAATTGATAACCTAGCACCGAGCTTCTCTTCAAAAACTAATAATTATACTTATAGGTTTAAAGCACAACATGCAAATAAGCCTAACAGATAACCAACAATCACCCATATGAAATGGTAACGACTATAAATAACTGCTAGTTTCATAAAACTCAAAATTGTGATTGCACCATGATTATCCTTTTCAGTTTGCTGCATAGTTTATTTAGATTATCAAACTACAAATTGATTTCGCACCCTGTTCTGATTATTAATTGGCATCCTCGCCATATTTTTTTGGATTTTTTGTTAGTGTTGCAGCTATATAAATGTCGCTTTCTTTCCAGCAACATTTCATGAAGGCAAGAGAGAAAACACACCTGATTCTTTTTCCGATTTTCTTGAAACTAGCACCATCTTTACAAACAGCTATACCTCTCTCCAAGCACTCTTCGGTTACCTGCCATGAGATAATAATTAAGAAAACATCCGAATAAATCAACAGTGATGTTCAAAGCAACACATGAATGTTATTCATCTATAACAAGCATTCAAAAATAGTAGAAATAATAATAAAAGTTAATAAGGGTAAAAAAAATACAGAATTCAGTGTTCTCCTTTCAAAAATTAACAAAAATTTACCTTCACAAGACGTTTAAGAGCATCATTAACATTGCCGCAAAGGAACGTCTTTGATGTGTCTCCATGATAACCCTAAAGACAAAAGAAAGTATGTCATATAGAGACGAATCTGCTTTGAATTCTTCAAATGCTGAAAAACTCCTCCAAGGCAGGAAACTGCAGAGTTATATTACATGATCACTATATCAAAACAATTTAAATATTTAAGGGGCTTATTTTCCTTTCTGGTTTTTAAGAGAAACTTCATATTGTTACAGAGAGCAGAAAAGATATTTTAAGTGATTAAGAAAACAAAACATATGCTGGCTATAACATAGATACAGTAGCATTAAAAACACTGAACAAATTTCAAAGCATATCTATAGTAATGATCTATTGCAGATCCAGTCATTCTTCATCTCACTTATTTTCTCCTTCAGATAATCCAATGCCACGGTCAGCACATAAATGCATGGTGGCATAGGTCACACCCGGATCAGATTAGTAAGCACAACTTACAAAGAAAATATATTAATTTAATGCTTGCAACCATCAATACAAGACATTCAATTACACATTAAGTTAGGATTTGTCAATCATATATTTAAACAAGCTAGGATGAAGGAAAAACAGAGAGCATACATTTAAATAGACTGTTACATCAATGTTTATTATGTCGCCATCCTGCAAAGAGAACAATCATTAGTGATGACAAATATACATGTCATACAAAGAACAAATGGACACACACCAGACCTGTAGCTGGCGAGAATCAGGTATTCCATGACACATGCATTCATTAACTGATGTACACACACTCTTGGGAAATCCTCCATAACCAAGAGGCGAAGGATAAGCGCCAGCCTCTATGATCATTTGGTGCACTGCTTTGTCAATTTCATTTGTTGTCACTGATGGCTGATAAGTTTAAAAATAGAAATCCAAATTAAATGTCAAAATTATGTCAAGTTAACAGTTCAAAGGATCAGAGGGCTAAGAATAAATGCACTAATAAAATGATAACATACTTAAACTATTATTCAAGGAAGCTTATTATCCTAAAATGATCGAGAAAGAAGGGTAATTTACTCTCCGGCCCAAAAATGGGAATTTAACTCCCAATTCTGGTTTGAGAGTACCACATACAGAGAGAACAATCGGAGTCTACCATCAAAATTAAGAAAAATTGTACATGAAAATAAAAAGTCCTAGAGAATTGCAGCTTTCTTAGATGCCATGTATACTCTTTTACCCATGAACAGGGCATCTCTCTCGATGACTCACATTCAACAGGATGATTAGCTGCACATCTGGACTAGATAAAGTACGTTGAAATAACTAACCAGTGTCCATGAAACTATAAATTTCTGTGATTCTGTTCATATTCAAATTATAAACAGTTAAAAAGTACTGCAATTTCTCACCCTAACCAATTTTCCTGCATTGTCTAAGACTCGAGCAGCAAGTTCACATGCAGCCCTCATTTTAGCAATGCCTTCAGAATCGTGAATTTGGTATTCAGGTGAAAGTTCTGGCAATAAAGTTGAACTTAGATAAGGAGGCTTTGGTATGTGATCAGGCACAGGAAGACGAGGTGACACCCTTCCACGCCTCAAAGGCGGTCTTCTTCTAAATTTTGTTGTACTTTGAAGCTCACGTTCTCTAGAAATGCATAGAATCACTTCAACTTTTATATATAGATGTCACAGTAATATTTACCAAAGAAAATGGACAATATTGAAAGAAAAAAAAAAAAAAAGAGATAAGGTAATGATATGATACGGAACCAAATAGACAATTCAAATCCTTATCTTCTTACAACAAGAACACTTAAAATTAAGACCTTATTCCAAATCCAAAAGCACTTAGAGAGAGAAAAGTTCATATTCAATCTTTTAAAAGATTAACACAATAAACTTGAGTTAGTGCGGAGTAAATGGTAAAGGTCTCAAAAATTCCAGTCTGCTTCACCGAAAGCCAAAACTTCAGGATTTCAAAACGCAAAAGCAGGGTCGGCACTTGAGTAGCTAGAAGTGGCTTGGATTATGTTTGTCTTGCTATTTCACAATTTCCATTTCTCTCAAGTTTCGAAGCATAACAGAACAAACTTGATATTTTTCAGGAACTAAACTAAACTATGATATGATATTAATAGTCTACGGTTTGTGATTATTATAATAATTCTAAAAATTAAGTGATGGAGGTTCGCATAATCTAATAATGATGATACAAACTACCTCTTTATTCTCATGGCCTCCTCTAAACCAGATACTCTCTTTGCATGAACGATAAGTTTCTTCGGAGAACATGATTGTTTTCCTGAATTAAATATATATATATATATATATAGCAGCAGCAGAAAATTAGATAAAGAAATCTCATTAAATTTATCAATTTCTCAGTAATTTATAAAATTAAATAAATAAATGACGAGTGACAGACCAGAGAGAGTGGAGGGAGAGAAGGTGAATGAGGCCCCCGTGAAAGGAGTTGAATTTGAATTTGACTTTGATGATGAAAATGATTCTCCACGTAAGAAGGAAGATGAAAGGTGCAGAGAGGAGCCATGGGAGACTGAAGCAGTGACTACCATTCTTCTTTCTTACACAGAGAGGGGGAAGAAATTAAGATAACAAAAGAAGAGAGGAGATTGATTCTGTACTCTACTTGCTGATTGAAACAGAATGAATCTCTAAATAATAATGGGCTGGGTTTAGGCCTACTTCAAAATGAGTAATCTAAACACACTCCAACCTATTCTGAATATCCTCACCTTGTTCCAATGAAAGGATTATACCTTGTTTACAAAACGAGTCTAGTCAAGAAATTGGTGATGTGTTTCTATCGCTTTTATTTTAACGCCCCAAATTTGAAGTGAAAATTAATACAGCATGTGCAACATTACAATTTATTATTATTATTATTATTATTTATTTTTATTTTATGATATAGTCAAATCAAATGACTTTTGTATGTTAGGCCTATTAACTAGAAAATCATTACATTAACGAAATTTTTTCAAAAGAAAAAACCATACCCCAATTAATGAAACTATATATGATATGCATGCATATAATTCATAGTAAATTATTATGATAAGAAATAAATAATGTCAATATGGATTTGTCAACATATTTGTTGATTTATTATAAGATTAAAGAAGGAAATATGTGGAATGCAAGCAATTATTATATATGAATATGAAGAATAGAGTGGAGTAGAGATCTGACACTGACACATGAAATTCCATAGTTGGCTAATCTTAGAAATTCTGCGAAACATGGACCGACTAAGTCAGGGTCACAGACATACATTATTGTTAAACTTTGAATAATATCAAAAACTGTGGCTGCCTGCCCGGTCAAACAAGGCCTAACTCAACTCAAGGCAACAAAATTGATAACTGAAAATATCAATCCAAATTGGCTAAATTCAAAGGGAGAACAGCTAGTTATGATTTTTGTTTGAGTTGTTTCGTTTGACCGTTGACATTATTAATTTTGCAAATGAGAAACACAAAATTAATTAATTAATTAATTAAATTTGGGGGAGGGTTTGAACCAGTCAAAAGATTCCCAATCTTAATCTACGTTGTTAAGCATCATTATTCCACATATTTTATTTGATACTAAAAATCTCCTCTCCATTGTCTTGTTTAACTTGACCATTAACTTTTATGATTTGTTAATGTCTCTGGTCAATTCTTTCGTGCCTCTAGAATCAATCAATTACTATTTATAGTAATTATTTTCTTTACAATTACAATTAATTAACCTCAACATTAACCATTCTGGATTAGCCCCTTGTTTGGGATTAAATATATGGTGATAACAACCAATAGAATTCAATTAATTCAATTCTTAAATTATAATTAAGTGATTAGTTGATAAATATTGCATTTTCCTTATTAGTTAATTCAATTAGTGAAAAAAATTAAAAAAATATGATATTAAAATTCATCTCCCCCTAAAATTTAAAAATTAAGATAATTTATAATATATTTAAGTATATATATATATATATATATAACAAAAGAATCTTAATGCCCATATGAAAATGTTAATTAATAATAATTAATAATACATAAGTACTAAATTATAAAATATAAATTTATATTACTATTAGAGATAACTTTTAAATTAGTACATATTTATATACTAATTAAAAGAGGATTTATTAGAGACTGACCTTGAAATTTGTAATAATTTCATTATGACAAGGTTTGTAAAAATGCACACTTACCTCCCTAATTTACTCATCATCATTTAAATTTTTTTAAATTTTAATTTATTTATATTATGTACTAATTTATATTCTAAAATTTGTAATAATATAAAATTTTAATTAATTTAAAATAAATATTATTAATATATTATCATATTATTTAGAAACAATTTACATTAAAAAAATTTAATATAATTATTATAGTATAAAAATGTTATAAATAATAAAAATTAGAATATTTTAATATTATTATTAATTAATATTATTTAAATATTTATCTAATAATTTTTTTTTAGAATTTTATAGGAAGTTGTAAGTAATTTTAAATTAATTTATAAGAAAATCAATATAATTAAAATTAAGATTAAAAGAAAATAAATAAAAACAAAGAACATTTTTCAGTAAGATTAGAAGAGACTCATGGAATGGATCGAGCTAAAATAAGAAACATGGTGGCATGCTGAGTTGAAATTGTAAATTTGCATAAACAAAAAAGTAAAGTCGACAAATCGATGGATGGTGTTGTAACTTATACATATTATAGTTCCTCCTAAACATCCGAGCTTCATTATTCACGATCGCTATCGTTTAATTCCACAAAAATAATATTAATAATAAGATGGAGGATACGTGTTTAAATGTAGACCAAACTAAAAGTGAGTGAGTCAACATTGTACAGCAACCCCAGGACAAGTACTAATAAGTCCTACCCTTTTTGATAACATTGCTTTCAAATTAAATTACATGACTCCCTACTCTTTCTTTGTCAACATGCATATAATTTTTGGACGCCAAGCAAGTCGAAACCCATAGTTAATAGCAAATAGTAAATAGAGAACACAACAAATTCACAGTTATACATTTTTTTTTATATAACATAAAATTCTGTTACAACCCGATTTCAGTATTGTCACTTGGAATATACTACAGCTACACCACCACCACAACTTTCAGAAAATTCCAAAAATAAAATAAAATAAAATGTTACAAAGCTCCAATCATCCTTTGTTTCTTTCTGGACTCTAAAGAAAACAGCTCAATTTCTCTCAATCTCTTGCCATTATTACACCCACTAATCTTATCAACACCATTCCCAGGTATTTTGAATATGTTGACCCCAAATAGCCGCATCATCTGGACCGGTTCCACCGGGTTCTCCACACCCGACCCGGTTCTTGATTTCCAGTCGATGTAAAGTTGCTTATCTGCTCCGGTTGATCTATGAAAACTAACAATGTCACCAGCTTTTAGGTTCTTCTCCTTCACAAACCGGCTCCACCCTTTTGTCAACACGTAACTCTGGCTACTGTTCCAATAAGAATACCTGAATCTCCAAACTTTGCCGGTGACATCTTCGAAATTCAAAAGCACTCCTTTACAAGTGCTTCCACTTTGTAAAGGAAAGTGCTTTTCCGCATGTTGTTTTGGAATCACCAGACGGTTCAGCTTCCCAACATCGCTAGGGGTGACTGCTTTTTCGAAAAGCTGTTCACGCGCTTTCAAGACCCACTTTGAACCGAATGGATTGACAACACCACCTTCACCGAATTTAACTCGGTTCCCATTGACATCGACGCCGTAGTTTCTCTTACTCTGCTCCAATTCGTCATTGTAAGTATGTTTTCGCAACATATCAACGATCTCAGCCTTTGAGTGAGAGTTCACGAACGCTATTTCGATGTCATCCTTTTCGGTTTCAGCTATTTGCTTGAAGTTAGTCACGGCATCACGCCCACGAAAACGCTGCGCAGCAATATCATAAGCTTTAGCAGCTTCTTCTTCTTCATTGAAAGTCCCAAGCCAGACTCTTTGATGCTTCTCATATATCTGAGCACCCCACCGGCCATTCGGTTGAGGCACGACTCCTTTGTATTTAGAAGACGGGAGCTTTCTGGACTCGGCTTCAACACCGCCTTCGGAATCTAAAATGACGCTGCTGGTACCGCTGCCTACACGGCAAAGACTCTCAGGTGATTTAGTTGCCGGGAAAGGAGAAAAAGTAGGCGGAGAAATGGAAGTAGAATCAGTAGTTGTGCTCTCATCTATAGAAGCTGCATCCATTTTTGTAAGAAGGAAAGTGAGCGATAGAACAATAGTTAGATGTCGGAAAGATGGTTTAGACGTTTTCTTTTGATTGATTATGGTATAGAAAACAAACACAGATATGAAATATGTATTTGTATTCGTTTGAAGATAGATAGCCTAAACCTAAGCCTGTGGGTACAAATATGGATGTTTATATATATATATATAGGGGTACAGGGGAGCGAACTAGTTAACAAAGCCAAGACAAGTGTTTATATTATATTATTATATGTTATAAAATATTAGATAATTATTTATTTATTTACGCTAAGAATTAAATATGCACAAAATTAGGAAAAAGAAGAGATTGAGATGAGGATGTGGGTCAACTCAAATCTCAGGTAAGGAAACTAGGGAGGAAGATTCATATTTGATTGGGCATAGGCTTAGGCATAGGCATAGATAGCATAGTAATTAATGTAATGAAGATAAGAAATTGTATGTGTGTGTTGTGGGCTGTGTATGTGAAGTGGGACCTACAACAGCCAAGTTGATGGGTTTCACATGACTGTGGACCGTGTTTTAGTCAAGTTCATCCCCCCTTCTCCTTTTGCAGCCGCTACCAGCATGGCCATTTCCTCCCTCCCTCCCTCTATAAACTTAAAAACATAATAATATTAATAATATTATTACTTATTTATTTATACAGTGGATCTAATTAATATAATAATAATAATAGATCGATATCGGTACTGCACGTTTCATTATTACTAAAATCTTACTATTTTGATCATCAATAAAGTCTTAAACATTTGACATTTTCATTCTTATATTAGTATTTGTACATTCTTTTTATTGTAAAGTATTGATGTCTGTTATTTTTCTGGGTTCATGTATAGAATGAATGGATGGATAGTACAAGTGGACCAAAAAAAAGATTAATAAGGCAGGATAGGATGGATAGACATTAGAAACATTGAAGATTTGAACAAAAGGATCAGCTCATCCAACAAGAAATTCCCCCATAAAATCTTCCCAACTTATCAACTTGATTTGATTCGTCCTCTTCCTCGATCCCCAACTTTGCTTCGTCTTATTGGGTAGGTTCACCTTAGTACTAGTATTGTCTATCTCCCAATAACCCATTTGTAATATAAAATAAATAAATTTTAACATTGACATTTCTGGCACCAAGTGGGTTTCTGAACTGTCTTTCATTGTTTTGTTTTACCCAGCTTCTTCCTCCGTTATCGTTCATGCACTAAGATAAGGTACACTTAGTTACTTATTTCTGTACCGTTCGATTCAGTACAATCGGACGGTTTTGAGCTTAATTAATTATCATTTAAAAAAGATATATATATATAAAAAGAAAGAGAGAGAGACACACACACACATCCGATGCAGAAGATATGAGATCATTATATTAGTAATTGTACGGACGAGCCGAGTACATCCATATATTATGGGCCCCACAACCAGAAGCAAGTTGAGAAAACAGATCGGTGACGACGGTGGGTCAGCTTTTTCGCTTGGGGTGGGGTGGGTTGGGGACGGGGGGCAGCATTGGTTTTGAATTTGTGTGTTTAACGTGGGTTGCACTCATAGATTCTATCTATTATCTAAAGTCCATAACGATTATTGTTAATCAGGTTTTTTTGTTTATTGAAACCTGTTTCATTACCTTCAAATTTAATGTTATAGAATATTTATGTTTATTTTATTTATAAAAATAAATAAATAGACGCATACGGTATTCATGTGTCGTAATACGGAAAGGAAAGGCTGCGTTTGTGTTACGGCCAATCCGCTCCTTACAAGTGGGAACGTGTGAATGAATACAGCACCACAATATTGATGGGGACATGAAGACTATATCTACTAAAATGGACACGTATCTCATGTTACATTTTTGGTTATTACATCTGAGCCGTTTATTCGTATGATGATCATCACACAATAATCTGATTGCCCTCCTATAATTCAAGGACAGATAAACCCCAGTTGGTGGGGACCACTAATTGGCATATCTTTGTCGTAAAAACTACAGAAGCTACCAATTTTGATGCTGCCTATGGTAAAAGGTCTAGCATGGCTGATGGCTGATGGCTGATGGCTGCATGCTAAAGCGGGTACTGTCTATTGTCGGCATAAGCAAAAAAATACCAAAAGATTTATTATTTTTTACGTGAAGTCTCATTAAATTTGGAATAGAAAAGCACACTAAATTTGTCCACTCTCACGAGATGTGCATGTATCGAAGGAGGATGAACTGAACTGGTTTAAATTTATTAAAAAAAAAAAAAATCGGCAGCAATAACGAATCTGCCCTCCATACACACCTTATTAATTAATTAAATATTATAATATAAGCTTAATTATGGGTAATTTATATCCAGATTCCAAAGCCATAAGAACAAATTAAGAATTTCTTTTTTATAACGAAGAAATGAAATCCATATTGATTACACGTGACATTGGTTGTGCTAAATCCAATATTTGAGTGGTAGGACCGCGTTTGGCCATCTAACGTCGGCTGATGATGTGTTTAATTAGTGCGCAAAGATTTATCTTAATTTATTAAACGTGACAATATCATCATTCATAACCTTTTAGATTAACCAAAGACTAATATATATATATATATATTATCTTGTTCTAATTAATCCCACTTGATATAGTCTATCTGCCAAGCGGTGTAAAAATCTTCATTAAAACCTAATTTAATCTTGGTTGTAATTATCTAATTAACTAGAACTATTAGTGTAAATGCGCAAGAAGGTGAAAAAAAAAAAGCACTTATTAGGATAAAGCCTATAAGGCGGTGTTTGGTTTGGTGCACCTCTAATCATCAACACATTAAATGATTTTAATAATGGTCCATTAATCTTCCAATTATCATAATATTGATTTATCTCTTAAGCTAACGGCCTAGTCACCCATGACTAATCCTCTTCACTTTGACAAAAAATTCTCTCCTTTTTAATTTCCAAAAATTTTTCTATTATCACATCAATACAGAAGTGCTTTTTATGTTTAGATTATACAGTAATTGTTTTCAAATAAAATTTCACGATCTTATCTTGAAAGAACCAAACAAATTACTGGATGAGGTTTCTATTACTATATTGAGATGAGAATTGGAATCGGATTTGTTAGAAATGTCATCAAATACCAGGTGAGTTTAGTGCGTAGCATCACGCATCAAAAGTGGTTAAAAAAGCTTGTGTGTTATCTAATTGTATTTAATTTTTTTTTTTATTAAAATATAATGTTTGTAATTATCTTAAATTTGTTTAAATGACATGACACGTCATGTTCAACACTTTCCCACTCCCAAGGTAGGGAGGGCATAATTAAAATTAATGACTTCAGGGATGGCTATGCCACGTCACACCCACTAAATCCGTGACACCTCACACTCTTACACTTAGTTATTAAAAAAAAAAGAAGATGATGGTACACGCTTTGTGACGAAGTCAAACACATGAAGTTCTAATTCTATGATTTGCATCATGTTATTGTATTTGTTCTGCTACCAAATGCTTTCTCAAAATTGAAATAAACATCATCAAATGATAATTAATAGACAAGATGAAACATTAAATTAATAAAATGAAATGTTAAATGATGAAATCATATGCATTGGTACCAATTATATTTTAATTAGTAGTAGTAGTAGTAGTAGTA
>JAXCLQ010000009.1:12398413-12412277 GCA_035584115.1 Cedrela odorata | reverse complement strand
TAGTAGTAGTAGTAGTAGTAGTATAATAGGTTGGCACGTCATTGGTTTTCCAAAAGTAAGAAATTCCATAACATAACATAACATAGGATATAGAAGTTTCTTTTTGTATTTGATTTAATTGTCTTTCTGTGCCCGCCGCGTCAACGACACGCATGATTCCATTTTCCTGTTTAATCCTCCAACTTGTTGGTCGTGTTGTTGTTTCTTCAATCCGTTCACACGCAGACGCAATCAACGGAACAATCCCTGAATTAATTATTTTTTTTTTTAAAAAAAATTAAATTAAAATTAAAAATATGTTTGATTGTTGCCTAATCCTCTTCATATAATATAATATACCGACGTGGACAAAGACACAACTTTCCAGGTCAAACCACGTGACGGATCGTATCAGCCTCGCTCTACTCCTATTTGTACTACTATCATTGCTCCATTCCACACGACTATGATGAACTTTCCAACAAATTACCAGGATGCCCTTATAAATTGAGGTTGAAACTTTAGACCTAGCATGAGTGGGGATTTGAATTAAGAGGTCTTGTAGGACTTTGAAATGTGTAGTAATGAGTGAAATTATGAAAGTGAAGAGTGTTATGTTAAACAAAAAAAAAAAAAAGTATGGTGAAAAACAGCATGGCATCATTCAAGTAAAAGTATAAGACATTATATTCTGGTTAAGGTAATGAAACAACAACAAAAAACAGCTAGCTTAACTAAACCAATAATGTGTTGCCTACTTGCCTTGGAGGCAGAGGCAGTACCCACTAGTAGTAGTAGTAGTAGTAGGGCTGGCCATATGATGATATAAAATGTAACTATAACTATTAAGTTAATTTAGTTGACTGACTGTTAAACATTATGTATGTTATATGAATATAATTAGCATCAATCGCCTACATCGTCATATTGGACCCACGCACATCAAACATTACTTTTACTACAACATTTAACATGGGAATTGAATTACCTTTAATCTTTTTAACGATAACATTGTTAATCAAGTTTATGTTGAGATCATATCTTTTGAATTTGATGTGGAAGTTATGTTGCCGACATGTCACGCATAAAAGTAGTGTTAGAAAAGTCAAATAAAAATTTGCCACTTGGATAGACAGCGAACCATTCATTTCATTTGTTAACACAAGATAAACATTCATTTTTATTTTTATTTTTATTTTTATGGCTTTCGAGGTCAACCAAGTCAATTAACAAAACAAAATTGCCAAATTGCCAAATTGCCAAATTGCCAAATTGAATTTTCCTTTTCCTTTTGGTCTTATACGGTGGACTGCCCAACTCCATACTATTATTATTTGTTAATTAAGATTAAGAATTTTTTAAGACAAACAAAGTGTGTCAAATGCCAATGAACAAGTATGGGTTGAGCAGTGGTTACTGGTGGGAAGGAAAGATGGATTTTTAATGCTGTAGAGATGGCGATCCATTCAATTCATTCTCATCACTCACTCGCAGCCACAGACACAGCCACAGCCACTGATGTGCTCTGGTGTTTCGTCAGATTAAATGCAGATAACACATTTCACGATTAAATCAATCAATTAATTTAGAAAGACTACGTGGCCTTATTTAGCTTCGTAAATTGACAAAGAAATCAATCAATTAAGGGAAAGCAAAAACCATGCATTACGATTACAACGTGCATAAATTAATTAATTAATCAAAACAGAAGAGCGAAAGCTAGCTATGTCAGTCAAAGTTGAAAGGTCTTGTTCAGAATTGCAGTCCGCAATGGAAAAATGAGTACTTCAAACTTCAAAAGTCTATAGAGGGGAAACAATTTGTACTAAAGAAGGAACCAGTCAACTCAACTTGGGGGCTCCACAGCTTTGGCCATTTATGGCGAGTCAGTCAGGTCAAAACAACTTTCAGTGCTAATGTGTCTATGTGACTCCAAAGTTTCATTCATTTGGTAGAATTGTACGTGTTAAATAAATTCTACGACTGTGGCCCAATGCTTTGTTTTGTTTGTGTGCGCGTTGCGTGCAAGTCCAAGTTGGACTGAAATTACCGACTTGTAAAGATTGGGTGGAATACAAAATAAATAAAACAACTCATTATCTCCTGTTTAAAATGGGTTAAGATTTCATTTGATATTTGATAATGTAATTTTAAAGTTACAGTTGTTATTAGATATATGAAATATTAATAAAAAATATTTTTATTTTAAAATTTATTTGTAAAACACAATAAAAATACCGCAATCTTATACTAAATTTAAGATTAAGCCAGATGATAATTTTTGAATTAATGAGAGGAGCGCATTATTAATATATATATATATATATATATGGAAGTTTCAAGAAAAAGACTTTGACGGAACAAATGCCAATGAAAATGAAACCCTTCTCATCTCATCTCATCCGTGAATAAGTACATACAAAATAAGCTCTCTTCAGGAAGAAACTTCAATTTGAATTTTGAAGACTAGAAGATGTGTGAATTGTTTTGAAATTGAATGAGTTAGCTGCAGAAAGAAACAGACCCGAAACGAAGACTGAGATGGAAGGTGAGAAGTAAGTAGTAATTTAATTGCAAATTACAATATAATTAATTTAATTAGTGGTCCAAGTTTGATAGTGAATGATATTCCAAGTCTTTTATGTTTTTGAGTTTTGATATTTTGACACTTTCAAATGTGAAATCATCAGAGATTCCTCTCTTCTTTAACTACTCCCCGCAGATTTATTAGACATGAAAAGTAAACTCAAATGCATTAAAAAGAAAGAGTAAACTGTTGATTCATACGCATGCATACCAATGTCATTATAAATTATGCATGTATTTGTAATTGTCAACTCCCTCCAATAATTATGTATGATGCAGTCAACAGATGAGATGGGGCATCATTTTTTCTACAAACTAGGTGGCAACGAAATGTCTATTTTAATTTCCAGAAATATGAATTAATTATTTGAGGAAACAACTATCCCTTTCCTTCTGGAATGGACTGAAGATATCATATGCACCGACTTGCCGATTTCGCATTTTCGGTTCTACTTGTGACACGTATTATGGTAAAAAGATAATTACAATCACACCTCAATAATTTATACAAAGACACATCACCAATATTATGAACAACGACTGCTTTTGATAAAATCCTATCATTTCACATGGTAATATTTTGTTCTCACTACAAATCTTTTACAAAAGCAAGTATTTTAGATTGTGTAATGTCTAGTGCTTCCAAATCGCTGAGTCGTTGCAAATTTAATCATGTTTTTTTTTTTTCTGCTAAATATACAAGAAGTAGATTCAATAATAAAACAAACAGAGTTTCACTATTACAAATTCTGCTTAAACTCACCATGACAGAAATACACATCAACATCATTCTTCAGTTAATGGTGAAATGGTATGCCATTCCTTATTCTATTCAGATGCTAAAGAAATACTTGCTAAGGTATTGGTAAAAGGAATCCGCACGAAGTTAATCATTAAGCAGAGCAATAACGAAACATGGGGCCGGGACCACTTTGGTATAAATATGTGGTGCCATTTACATGCGTCTAAGTATTGGATTTACAACATCATCATCATCATCAACAACACATGTATATTCAAGGAATGCCACAAAAATGGTAATCATACATTGGCGGGCTTATGCTTTTGTTTCGTTGATAAGAATAAAAATGAGATACATTGTATTCTTCAGACTCTGTGGTTTTCAAGAGACCCCATTTGGGATCAAATGGTTGAAAGAAGCCAAACCAATGAAATTCCTCGTTTGGAAAAAGCAGTAGTACAGCTCACCTCTTAGTTTGAGTGTTTTGTACAAATCACATCAGCATCCCCATCTCTTCTACGTCCACTTGGTTAGTGACAGAATATCAACATTCAGTTAGTGGGGATTGAGAGGAAGTGTAGGCAATCCTTTGGCATGTTGACTCTCCATTTCAAGAAGCATCAATGACTTCTGCCTCTGATATCTGTTTCTCTTTGCTGCTAGTGCTGGAAAATCATTGTACAAATTTGAAATTGAAGTGTCAGTACAAGAAATTAAAAAAAATAAAAAAAAAATACATACACAATACCCATTCAAATGATTAAGCAATTCATTTTCTGATATCTGCTACTTCTATTTCAACTCCTTTCTGAAACCATAAATTTGAGTTTTGCAATTTGATTCCTTACATATTATGATCAGCTTAGATGATCATTCTAATTGCAATTCTGTACCTCAATAATCATTCATTCTAAGATGTTGGAGAGTAGTTAACTTCATATTTCATGCAACTAATCATAGGAATCTAAGCTTCTGCAATATTACATATGGATTCCATCAATTTAAGCATTAAAGAGTCAGAATCAAGTCTGCAAGGGCTAATTTTTGTGATATTGGACTTTTATATTTTTTAAGATTCTTAAATTACTGTCTGTTCTGCATGTATGATAGAGTATGGTATGTCCTTGAAATGATATAGTACTGAACAGTAAACCACAAGATTGACAAACTTAAACTTCTTCAAGATCATACTTACACATTAAATCATGCGGTAGACCAAAGTCGTAATCATTCCTACCCCGTCTGATACAGCACATGTATACCACCAGCAATGCCAAACAGAAAATTACAAGGCATGATAGCCCTATCGCAATTTTACCACCATTAGATAAGCCACCATTTTCCCAGAACAGAGGACATGACGGCAAAGAAGGCACACCACACAAACCTTTGTTACCAGAAAGGCTGAAAATTGACATTGTAGTTCAATGATTGAGTAACAATATAAAATTAGTTTCAGAAGTTCATAAAGCAGCATGTGGTCACACCTCAGGAATTGAAAAACAAGTTGCAAAGTTTTCATGAGCAAGTCAAAAAGTTATGGAAGTCGATTCGACTTTCAGACACCCAAATTTATTTTCAGCATAATTCTCCAGACTGAATAAGCAAAAATATAAGCAAGCGGCACATTTACTACACCAGAAAAAGTTGAATATTATACATGATTTTAACAGTTGGGTTGGAAAAAGACCAGGAACATTTGCCATCTGAGGAACAGAAAAAAATGAAGAATGGCATAGGTAAAGTAAAAAATACTGTGAAAAGCGAGAGGCAGTGATGAAGATTTGGCAAATTAATAGGGAACGTAATTCGACATTATTAACACAATGGCTACTGCCCAGCACCGAAAGTTTAACAAGAGAAAGATGCATTCTATGAAAATTTTCAGGGGAGTCAATCACAGCATCGAAAGGCACAGACTCTCTGCCTTTGATCCACAGGAATGAATAAAAAATTGCAACAGAAAGAAAACTCACATATGCAAACAATCAAATCCATATTAAAAAGTAACATATATAACCCATTCAGAAAACATCATTCATGCAATTGAAACATAAAGACTCCATAAATTCCTCAAAAAACACAAATAATAAACCAAACAAAGAACAATTACAGTTAGCAAATTGAAGTTTAACGTACTCAATAGCTCCACCATGCACACCAATTGAATAAAGTTCCTCTGGTACTAGCCCTTCCAATAAATTATTATTCAATAACCTATGAGACAAGGAAAGATAGAATTAATACAAAAGCTCTTAACCATGTCACAGAAAACGTTCAAGCAATCCGTACGATGGTTTAAAGTTACCTGTAGATAAAATAAGTTTTTTTAAAAGTAACAGCTGGCACAATAGTAGAAATTTACGATACCAGTTGTAGAGATCAATATATGAGAAAGCAAAAGTGTGAAAAAAAAAAAAAAAGAAACGGAATGACATGAGCACAGAATAGAATACAATTCAGATTCATCAAACACAAGTTTAAGAAGTATATTACGCATGTATATATGAAAAGTTCACTAAGCATGAATCTTAACTGAGAACCACATAGATCAGGAATACACTGTTGTTACTAAAAGTAAACTAAATTTCAAAAATGGTCAAATTAACACATGCAGAATACTTACACAAGCTGCAGTTTTGAAGAAGTTAGACTATCTGGTATGGACCCCGAGAACTGATTATTCGACAAATCCCTGAAACGTACAAGGAAAAAATTATTAACACAATGTAAAAAGTGACAATTTTGCCCAACTTTAACAAGGCATTACATTTGAAAGTGAAGAAAATGCAATGAAAGAACTTTCCAACAACTATAGACTGAAAGGACAGAGATTGGAAATTTATTTATCATTGTCATTGAGCTACACAAAGAAAGCTTGAATTATATAAACAACAAAGCTCAGTTCTTCTGAAGCCCAATGAGGACAGGGAACAATTATCTGGCAGAAGAATGAATCATAATAGACTCAAGATGTAACTGCAAACGGCGTATCAGACTTGTTTTATAAGAAGAATAGAGGTGCAGATACTAGCCACAAAATCTTTTCTTTTAAAGATAAGGTAAAACTTTAGAATCAAAAAATGGAAAGTATTTAATTTGACGCATGAAGTAATAAATGGATGTTACTCTAGCGAGTATCTATCTTGTATGCATCAATTTACTTGGTTGTACCTCCCTAAGACCTTTTATTTCTTATTTTCCTTGTGAGATAACACCAACTTTATTAGCTATAACGAAAATGAAAAAAATTATTGACACCGAATGAACAAATATAGGAACTTAATTGAATAATGATCTGAAAGGAAATTAGCAAATCACGAGCAGCTATTGATCAGCACATGTCAGACATATTAATAATTAGAAACAATGACCATAACAGGATAGTACAAACATTGTGTTACTTACAGTCGTACAAGAGACTGTTGACCCAATCCTGAAGGTAGAGCACCCCCTAAAGAATTAGAGCTTAAGTTCCTGCAAAAAGAGGATAAATGGATCCTAATGGTCAAACTGATTCAGAAGAGTAATCACATTTTCTTAGGCAAGTGTAACTATAAAAGTTCCAAGGAAAAAAATATCACTTTTGAAAAAGAAAAGCATTGACTTAAATTGACCAGAACAGAGACCAAGAAAACCCAATATTTCTCAGATATTGTCTAGCAATAAAAAAAGAAGGAACTTTCAATGATTACAAAGGAGAAATGTAATATGGAAAAATAATGAAGCAGGCAGATCCAGACATGGCTTTTGGATGCCATAATATTCCAGTCTCAGAAATTACTCATCTACATAGCATGTTTGTAACAAAAGAAAGGAGCATTGATGGAGGCCTTAGAAATTGAGGGGAGACTAGTAGGTTTCTAGGCATGATAAATTAAACAAGATTGATCATAAGGTCCCAATAATCTTGTATTGGATAGAGATAGAGCTGCAAATAAGCAAACTGCACACAAGCTCCTTGATCTAAGCTCAGCTCATCTGATTTGATAAAAGAGACAAAGCTGGGGCAGCTTTAGGTTTGTTTAATAAACAAGCTGAAGCTCAATTGACATGGGCTTGCAAGTATAAATGTTTTCAAATATATACATATTATCATATAAGTTACTTAAGATTTTCTTAAGCAATTTTTTTTTTTGACTAACTAGGTCTCTGAAATAGAACTCGAGTTTAACTTCAAGCCAAAGGCAACTCAAGCTTGGGTTTGTATTCGAGCTCAAATGGGCCTATTCAAGTAAATGAGCCTCAGTGTTGCTATCATATGATCCAAGCTGAAAGACACTCAGGAAAGCTTGTTGGAGCTCAAGCTCAACAAAAGAATCACTAAGGTAAGGTCCAACAAACAACAGCTCAAATCATTGGCAGCCTTATAGATGTTGACTACTTAAATGCCTGCAAAGTAACTACAGAGGAAAATGGGGTTTTCAGCATAGCTTCAACTTGAGACTGAAAGTTGTTGTAAATTGCTGTCAAGAGTACATAGTCCGTTATGAGTAATCCACTAGAGGATTGGTTATTAATCAAAACCAATCACTATAAGAATAAGACTGGCAAAGATTTGGTTAAATGCACAATAAGAATGAGGAATAGCCATAAAGAATGCTAAAAATGTTCTAGAAGAGACAGAATTCTATAACTCATTGGTCTATTTGCCCGTTCACAATGCTTGATGGTAATGAGGGATCCATCTAAATGCAATAGAATAGATTGCAACAGCAAATAATAATAATAAAGAACGAACAATTTACAACATGCCAAAACTATATACCATACAGGATAGTTAATATATAACAGTTGTGAGCTGCTACTTACAGATTTACCAGGTTTGACAAGAGGCTGATTTTCTCACTAATATACCCTTTCAAGCCTTGACTTCCAAGATCTCTGAAAAATATGGAACACAGAGTAATACACAAACTTGAAAAATATTTGTCATATGTACAACCTTACATAAAACTTTCTCTCTAAAAAGCGCGCACACACACACACACGCACAAAGAAATAGAGAGAGAGAAAGAGATAGAGCAATAAAACAAAGAAAAAGAAGAATGCGGTCAATCAATTCAGTTATTTCTGACTAGGAGTTAGAGCATGATGTCATCACACAGAGGCATATGTACAGTATGATTCAGAAACATTCTATTGTTTTGATGACTTTGTGTAACATGGGAAAAACAATGCATAAGTAGCATTACGGCTACTGAAAAGCAGCAGAAGTCATAATGTACATAAAGGATTGTCATCATCACTATGGTGGGAGGGAAGGAGTGGTAAAAGAGGGAAAAAAAAGGGAGGAGAATCCATCTTTCCTTCTGTCCATTTGGGCGAAAGGACAGAAAGGATAGGGAAAGGAAAGAGTTGTCACTATTCACCATTTATACCTCTCTAAGAAGGGAAGAAGAGAAAGATCATACAGGTTAAAACACACTATTATACCTTACATGTTGAAATTTAATATATTCATTTATATTTGTACAACAAGAGCAGTAGAAACATAAACTGATTCTTCCCCCTTCACAGGTTCTTTTTTTTGTGTCACTTGTACATTTATTCATGGAACATGACTTTTATATTCCTTCTCAACTATTTCTTTCCAACTAAACAGGAGAAATGGTCACTCCTTCAACCTTTTCCTTTCGGCCTGTTTCTTTTGCTCATATTTCCCTATGACCTAATGAAAGCTAAATTCAGAAAAATTTCCCTTGAGATTGTCTACATAATAGAATATATTGAATTAGAGTAACGTGAAATAGAAAATATATGTTAATGAAAAGGAAGATTTACAAAGAAATAACAAGCTGCCCATAACAAACAAGAACCAACTTCTAAAGAATCTCAAAAGAACAAAAGCCATTGCCAAAGTATGTCTTCCATCAAAAAATAAGTACAAAGTATCCAGAAAACTAATCTGCCACCAAAAACTTCCCCTTAAGCCAAATAATATGTTGCTATTATGAAGCAACAAAATTTCCAGCTTTCTGGACTAATTACCCAACTTGTCTAGGCAACAATTGACATTTCTTGGCAAATGCTATTATCTTCATCAACGGAAAAAATATGTTATGCTAAATTGTTTTGTACGTTCAATACTAACATTAAGTATGTAACATAAAGAAGTAAAGCCAGTGCTTACATTTGAGATATCACCAGGGCAGTTTCACCCTTGTTGGGGCGGCATGTAATTCCCTCCCAAGCATCCCAATTTGTAGGAGCACATGGATCGCCATTCCAACCCATTCTGTCAGGAACACGAAGTGACTCTTTCAATGCTCTCATAGCAATCACTACAAAAAAGAAGCACATATTAAGCACACCTCCAACTTGATTCTTTCTCCATAAATATTTTTTCCAAATTTATTAATTTTCTCTATCATTCCTAAACCATAAGAAAAAGAAAATTCTATTTAATATTGAAAAGCCATTGAAAGAAAAGAGTACTGAAAATTCTAAATCCAGTACATTTTTAAGTCTTCAAATTGTAAAAATGCCAAATAAGAACGTTAAGTTCATTAAGAATGAACTTTCTTCTGCAAAGAAATATTTCGGTTTACCCACATTACCCCGGTAACTAAATAAAAGCATAAAAGTTCTTTAAAGAATCCAAAAATGCAAAAAGCATGCAATTCTAAGGATCTATATTTGTTCATCACAATGACACATTATCAACAAGTAAAGTTTTAGTGTCTCCTACAAAACTAACCAATCAATTGGTAACAAATATTCTAACTACATAGTTTTAAAGCTTCCCGTTTCTAGAAACCAAAAATTTTTGGTTGCTCATATAACTAACCTAACAAACAGACCTAGTTTTCCCATTCCATTTCAAGAAACCAGTCAATGAACAAGCTATTAACGTGCAACCAAACATATTAGTATCCCTATCAGTAATTCTCTATGTTCAGCAACTGTATATTGATTCTATAACTACCTTGCTCGGGCGTAGTGGAGAGATCATTGGGGACCAGCGCATAATTCTCGAGCCCACTGATCAGCACCGCCCCAACAATCGGTACCAGCTTCACCCTCAACTCAGTACTGCTCAAGTTCTTCGCCACATAATGCCAGCTATAAGCAGCGAAGCTCCCCACCGCCTTAAATATATCCACTCGACTCACATTCTTCTCATTCACCATTATATCGATCACTCTCTGCCCAGCCTTTGTAACGCTTGAATCAATCTCCGCAAAATGAAACAAAATCAAATAATCCAATTTGGCATCCACAGTCAGCTCGTATTCAATAACACCACTCGATACGATTGCTGTTTTATACAATTTCATAGGATAATAGTTCGGAGGCTGATTGGTGTTAGTAATTGTCTCTCTAGTGGAAATGGATTTCATTGAAGTTTTTGTATTTGGTGATCGGAATGCGGCATCGGATTGCCACGAGCGTCCGAAATTATCGGTGTCGCTGCTGAACCCTGGGCCCCACTGGTTTGACCCGCAAGACAACCGACCGTAGTTGACTAAAATGTTGTTGTTGCCGATGTTCGCTGCGTCGTAAGAAAACGGATCGATTTGTTGAATTTCAAGCGAGCCAACGACGGGAGGATCAGTGGCGAAACTGTAAAAACACAAGTCAAGTTCACCGTCTTTAACAAACGCGAAGAGATCGGAGTAAGCGCCGTCACGAGCTAAATCCTCGGGCCAAGGCGAGCGCCAAGAAAAGACTAAAGTGCCCTCAACGGAGGCATCGAAGCTGGGAGAGTGTGATTTACCATCGTAATTGTCATAAACGGTGAATGTACGGATGTAGTAACGGCCGGGAGGCAAATTAGGGATTGTGTAACAGTTCTTTTTGCCGGAGGAGAGCGGGAAGAAGCGGAGAGTCTTCTCGTGAGGAAAATGGAAGTGTAGCGGCTCGGATACTATCGAGGTGGCGCCGCCCGTGTAATACCGGTCGGCGAGCCACGTAGTGTTGAAAGGATCAGTAGTCGACGTCGCGCTACCGCAATCAATGTGATAGTTAACTTCTGCACACATAACAAGAAAAGTAACATAAGTGTACGAGAATTCAATACATGAGTTAAAATCAGTTAAAGAGAAAGAAATGCGAATGTACTTACGGTAAGGAAAGCAGGAAGCTAGAGAAAGTGATAGGAGGAAGAAGAAGAAGAAGAGAGACATGGTGAGGTGGCGGAGGATGAGGAGTTGAATGAGTGTTTGGACATAAAACAAAGAAGTGGGGACTAATTTGGAAAATAAAGGAAAAGAGGGGGCGAGATTAGCGGGGAGTAAGGAGGAAGCTGCAGTAAAGTAAGTGGAGATGTGCTGAGAGATGAAGTCAACTACAGCTAAAATATAGAGAGATTAAATTATAATTTGCAGAGGATTAAAGGGAAAGAGTGAGATTGAGTGAGAGGTAGGAATGGGATTAGTTAAACTTACTTACCAGTGAAAATGATTCTTGAAAAATATGGTTGTTGACATAACAGCTTAATATTAATATTACATATCTGTTAGAGGATGGAACGTGGCATTCAAATGCGCAACAAGTAAAAAGTAGTTGAAGACGGTTAACCAATAATTTCAATTTCCTTGTCTATCAGCTATTTATGGTTTGCTTTTTCTCTCATCCATCTCCTTAATGAGCTCGACCGGCTGTCCCACATCAATGTCAGTCGTGCTGGTCCTGATATGAATATGTAGCATAGCTACCAACTTTTCTAATTTTATGATTGCAAAAATTATTTAACCATAAACTGTAAGAAATAGTTATGTGAATTATTGTAAAATTTACATATAAAATTATATCTTCACTAGACCACAACTAATTATATGCTGCGGAAATTTATTTTAAAGAATATAATAATAATAATAATAATAATAATAATAATAATAGTAATTAAATTAAGGGGATTGGAATTGCAGATTACATTTCGAGGAATGTAAACTGCAACTTTTGAAGTATACGGCGCATACATGGTGTTTTAATTTAATTCATTGGATTCTGAACTAATCAATAAATAAATAAACAATGCATAAAATTAAATTCCTATCACAGTTGGTGTTACTTTATGAAGCTAAATTGTTTGTCTCGCCCGTGACAAATTTACAGAGTCTAAAATGTTATCCATTAGCTAAAGACGTGGTTGTCGTATATGCATTTGATCAGGGGCACGTCGGTCGTAAATTGAGAATCGGTTGTGTCTCTACTCACTCAGTAATTATTTTTAACTATTAAATTTGAGAAATAATATTTACTGTATCATCTCTTGAATTTGAGTAATAATTAAGTCGACCAATATATATATTAGTTAAATAAAGAATTGTAATAGACTTTTGTGCTTTCCATTATTTTGAATTTCTCGGTGATATTTATAAATTTACCATTATTTCTTGTTGATCCAAAAAATTTATTTCTTCTTAAAATTGGGTTCAAATTTATCTTTATTTTTATAATTTTTTCAAAAAATCTCGGATTTAAGAAATTATTTTTTATTTAGATTAGTATTATATTATTATAAAGAACTAATTTGAGTTTGGCTATTTTGATCATTTTGAATTATTTTGGGTCTTAGATATATCAATGTCTTACAAAAATTTTATTTTATTATTTTTAATGAGTTTTTCTCTTTATAATGCGAGTTCTTTATTTTCATTGCTTTCGCTTAGGCATTTTTCGCATATTAATTTTTTTTTAAAATACAATACATAAAATCAATATTGGGCCAACAACATAATTGATATTCATAAAAATAATAATTGAGAATAATAGATTATTAAAGACAGGAAATACACAAAAACACAACAATTAATTAAGACAAAGTAATGAAATCATATGGCGACAAGCAAATTACTGAAATTAGACACCTAAGTACATATTAATAGTTAACATTAATGCAAAATCTTTACGCAAACAATTCAATCATATTAAAAGGAATAAATAAAAGCACGAGTGTGTGGACAAAATTCACCTAAATCTAATAATTGCATTGTTCGCGGAGGAAAACGCCTCCTACTAACTAACTCGTTTACTCCAAATATTGTTTTGCAATCATAATTGTGAGTAACACCTTAAAACATCAAAATAAACTTGTTAATACATGCTAAGTATATTTCAAAAACTTTACAAAATAAACTTGTTAATACATCAAATACTGCATACTCTCCTACTGTTTGAAGATGTACATTGCATCTTTTAGATTTGATTTGATTTGATTTTTATTTATATCCTTGAATTGAACTAGATCATTGATTTAAACCGATTCGTTAAATATGCAAAATAAATGATAATGGAAGGAATTAAACCTTATTTAAAAAATGTCTGTTACCTATCCTAGGTTTGATTTAAAACTTTTTTTTGATTAATACTCTTGAGTTGAATCAAGCTGTACTATCTACCTTCCTATTAATTGAAATATGTTCGATTGATTTTTTTTATTACACCCTTAAGTTGAACTAGACCACTGCTGATTCAAACTGGTTTAGACCAATTCGAAAAATGCATGTTACCCTCCTTATGTTTGACTTTTAATTATATATATATATATATATATATTATACCGTTAAATTGAATTGGACAGAACCACTCTACTAATTAGAAAATGCCTAT
>JAXCLQ010000009.1:12386199-12398313 GCA_035584115.1 Cedrela odorata | reverse complement strand
TATATATATATATATATATATATTATACCGTTAAATTGAATTGGACAGAACCACTCTACTAATTAGAAAATGCCTATTACCACTCTATATTTGAGTTTTTCTTTAATTTTTTTTCAATTATACTTTTAAGTTAAACTGAACCACTAATTCAAGCCGATTATACCCTTGGGTTGAACCTAACTGAACCGCCTACCCTTCTACTAATTGAAGTTACTTGCTATTCTTCTAGATTTGACATTTTTAAAATTTTTCTTAATTATACTCATAAGTTGAATGGAACTAGACTACCTACCTACTAATTGAAAATGCCTATTATTCCCTTTAGGTTTGACTTTTTTTTTAAAAAAACTTCAATTATACCCCTGAGTTGAGCCGGATTCGACCGCTTACCCTTTTACTAAATGAAAAGTACTTGTTCCTTTCTAGGTTTGACTTGTTTTTAATTTTTTCGATTATACCCTTGAGTTGAACTAGAACACTAATCCAAACTATATATATATATATATATATATATATATTGCCAAACTAACAGTTGTCAATATCATTTGCACTTAATTTTATATTTTTGAGAGCTTGGGATAACCTAAAAGGTACTTCATTTTCAATTATATTTTTTAGGATCATGAAGTTTCATCAGGGTTTGAATGTCGTTAATTAAAAGTTCAATTGGAGAAAATTTCAGTAAAGCTCAAGGCCACAAGCCCATAAGTGCATGCAATTTCAATATCAATTATAGCAAAATTCTTTGGTTGGTCTTTACATTCAACACAACAATTGAGTAAAGCTTCGGGCATAAGCCCATAGTTAATGTATAAATTTAAGAGATCGTTTTGCGCAAACATCATAATGTGAATGATTTAACTTTCAAGACAAAATTAATAGGAAGAAACTGTAATTCATATATCAAGTCAAAGCTTATGAAAAAAAAATGACAACGATCAAATCTTTTAGAGGTAATGGTGAAAGTAGAGTTAAAAAGGAAGAAGCAAATTAGGCTTGATGTGTCATCACTCAAGCCCGGAAATCTTCAAATGAAACTTAGCTATGCAATTAATTTGAATATTCCCTCGAAAATAAATGAATTGGTTAAGTTAGTACAACAAAGCCATTAAGAAACAAAACAATAAAATAACATTTTCCTCAACTTAGCACAATCACCTATCTTATGCTTTGCAGATTGAATTCTTCCTTTTTGGTTTCCTTGTTCTTTGTGGCATATTTGCCTCGTAGCTCAAGATATTGAATTGTATATATTGTAATGCTCGCTTTCCTGAAATTCAGGTTGTATTTTTCTTAGTTTTGATATTCAATACACAACAAACATTTGCTCATTCTCAATTTCTCCATTTATTTTAACTTGGCATCACAGCATTGTGAATCCTGAAACACCATGACTTTCGTCACTCAACGTTCCTATAACTTTTCTCTAGGAAATACAACCGGACAAAATCCTTCAAACTCGAACGCAAACAATTTTTACTTTCCAAATACCATGAAGCTCTTAGATGTGACCATTCGTTCAAGGCAATGACCTAAAAGATTTTCTTGATATAAACATTACCATACCAAAATATATATATATATATATATATATATAAAGTCTCTGTTGATAAAGAAGGAAACAGCTGCACCACTATTAATCTCGAATACAAAGAATGAAAAAAGAAAGATCAGCAGTTGATGGGTTGGATTCTCTCAACACCGAGTGAACCAATGCTAGCTGCAGTAGTAGAATGCATCTCATCAACTGAGCTGTAGATAACACTTGAGAAGATTTTGGCTGTGAAATCCATGTAAAAAATTGTCAACTTAGGCAACCTTATTTTATCAACCAAGAAAGAAGGAATGAGAATCGAGAATGAAAAGTCTCTTAAATGCCTTGAAGGCAGCTGAAGATTTTATCTCAAAACAAGGAACTCATCATTTACTGTATCAATTGAAATTTTATGTAATGGGTATACTAAAGTTTCGGTGACTAGAATAAAATTTTTTGAATGTAAAATGGTTAATAATTTAAAAATTAAGTTAATCATAAATAGGTCAAGGGTTGTTGCATAAGATTCGACCTAATGAGTTAATAAGATTTATAAGAAAAATTATCTAAATACATTACCCTTTTAAATTAATGATTTTAAGTTATTAAAATAGTAATTGGGTTTAATAAAACAAAATGGAAAACAAGCCCAATTCAATTTAAAAAGGCCAGCCCATATGCATATAGATTGAGTAAAATGATTCATTTTCTTTTATTCTTCCTTTTCTTGTTTTAATTCTTAAAGGCTAAGTTTAGTCAAAATCCTAGAAAGGTAAAGAAGAGAGGAGAAACGTGGAGAAGAGAGGAGAAATGGAGAAAAGTTGAGAGAAAAGGGAGAAAGAAGAGAAGAAAAAGAGAAAAGAGAAAGGGAAAGGGAAGAGAAGAAAGGAAAAAGGAAAGAAAAGGTGAAGGAGAGGAAGAGAAGCATGAGAGTTGGCTAGGAGAAGCAAGAGCCGAGAGGGGAAGGAAGCTTGGCTGAGTAAGAGGAAAAGAGAAAGAAGAAGAATTGGGTTTCCAGCAGCAAGGAAGGTAAGAAACGTTTGATTTGCTATGATTTCTTGAAATTTTGATTTGGTTTTAAAATTTTGGTTTTGTATTTTGTATTTAATATATGTGGAATGGTGAATAAAATGAATTTGTTGAGTGTTTGAAAGGTGTGAATGCTATGAATGGTAAACACATATATGTGTATGAGTGATTTGAATGTTAAATGATGAATGGAATTGGTGAATGAGGAGTTGTGATGAAGATATGCATTACATGTGAAATTGTTGATGTTGGAAGATTAATGGTAGTAATGCTGCATATATGGTAGTATAGAAACTGATTTTATAGCCATATTTTGATGATATATTATACATGAGAAGTGTAGAATAAAGGGGTTATGAGGTATAAAATTGGTGGCAAATTGGTAAGGGTAAAATCGGTTAGGCAGGGGTAGTGTTCTGCTTGTTGGAAAATTTTGACCTATGTGTAATGCTTTGCTTATAAAATAAATTATAAGTTTTCAATTAATAAACCGTGAAATTTCAGGAAAAATAGATACAATTAAAAGTAACATAGTGAAAAATTAGAATTTTTCATGATCAGGTGTGTTCCTAGCAATTTTAGTAACTTAGCAGCCCTGTACAATTTTTTGGTTTGTCAAAAATACTGATTGGCGTATAGAAAACTCAAAACAAAATAGTATTCCCGACATTGGTTTTTAGGGTCGTAAATATTTATGAAAACTATACACATAAGTGAATAACATATCCAAAACTTAGATCGTTTCATGTAGGGATGTTTCCCAGCAAAGCTCAGAAGTTGGCTACTTTGTTCGGCATTGCGCACTATCTTGTGTCTGCGCAGTGTGTAGTTAATTGATTATAACTTGAACATTAAGAATCAAAATCAAGATCCGTAAATGGTTAACAAAACTAAATATAACAAAGAATAATATAGTCAAAAATTAAAATTTTCTATCTAGAAACAAATTTCCAGAAAAAATTTGGAAAATCAATGTTCTGTTGTGGAATTGAATTGAAACAATATCTGTTTATTTAAGTATAAATTAAGATATAGAAGTCCAAATAAAATACCGTAAAAATTCACGTAAACTAGACTTATAAAGAATGAACATATTAAAAATTTGGCTTAAAATTCATTGCCAATTGGTTTCAGCAAAAATGCAAATTTGACTCTGCGCAGTGAAGTGTTATCAAAAGTAATCGAAAAGTGAAATTATGAACATTCAACTTAGACAATGTCGGTTTAAACTTCGTAGTAACCTAAATCACCTTAGTTATACTAAGGAAATTTACATGCATGATATAGTTATTATGTATTATTTATGACTATTGAATTAACTGATTCCGAACAAGTAACTGGATTATTATTTTCTCAAAAGCCATTTGAAATAAATGTTTGAATTATGTGTGTTGGAAAATTTAATTGAAACTTCTAAATTGCTTTGGTTATGGCATTATGAAAATTTAAGACTTTTATGGCTTTAAAAATGTTTTCGAAGATGTTGTGGATGTGTAAAGTTGTCAAGTGCTTCTAAATGGTCTCTTGATGTTTGGTATTCAAGAATGAATAGTAATGTTATGTGCTGATTTTATATAAAAGATTTATTTCATAAAATTAGAATGTGAATATAAGAAATTATTTTTTGAACTTAATATTTGAAATACATATGTTTGAAATCCCATTTTAATTTTCTAAACATGTTTTGATTATTGATTTATAAAATTTATGATCATTATGAGCATAGCCTTATGAGACATGTAACTTTATTGTTATTGAAATCGTTTTCGAGAATGTCTATGAGGTGTTGGCATATCACGAATCTATAGATTATTATTTAGATGCTGATAGGTGAGAAAGAAACAATGAGATTGATTGTGGATTTCGTAAATATAAATTATTTATTTCATTATTACAGTATTGTTAACTGATGTGACTTGAGTATTCTTACATTGTTTATTTTTAAAAACCATGTGCACATGTGTGGTTATAGACTCGAAACTAGAAGGACGACGATACATAAAACCCTTGAATTCTTTTGCCTCAGATGTCACATTCCTAAGAGCAGTACTACTGATTTGGGAGATGGTAATATATAACGCCCTTAAATACCTGAATTCTTGTAGTGTTGTATGGGTAATATTGTACCTCATAATTACGTTGATTTTAATTGTGATTGAGTGGAAGAGTTATCAGATGCATATGAATATATAGAGTTATTGTGATTTATTTGAAAAGTTTGCATTAATGTTATGTTTAACATCTACTCACTGAGTCTCCTTAAACTCACTTCCCTACTCTCTAGTTTTGCAAGAGCCTTGATTAAGTAAGCCACATCGACATCATGAAGACATGAGCTGAAGAGATAATCCACATTGCAGTCACTAAGGTGTCGTGGTCTATCATATACATAATATCTTACATGTTATAGTTAGAATTATGTTTTGGATAGTCGTATACAGATGTATCATAATGTGTCACAAATTGTAAAATTTACTATCGCACATATGTTATGGGTAGGCATGATGCCCTTTGCATTGTATGTGTATGATATTGATATTTATTGTTCATGCATTTGGATTATTGTACATGTATAGACAGACTAGTTGAAGCTTAGGGTGATAAGGGGATTCTATCATTTACTAATAACATCTTCGTTTTGGAGATGTTACATTTACATTCTTGGAAGATTGAGTAGAGACTATGACTTCATTATTGTCAATATGTCATCCAAGGCATAAACAACTATAGTTGAAAAAGTATACTCTTTGCTGTTGAGTCAAGAAAATATACTAGATAGTTGGAATAAAACCCCAACTTCTTGATTTCATCAAAAAAATACAGCTACTTAGCTCAAACAAGCAACAAGTTGAGAAGAATTTGGACCATTATAACTCAAAACAACTAGGGCTACAATGGAGGAGGAAGAGATAGAGGCAGGAATGAAGCAAGAAGGAGTGGAAATCCATAGACTTATAGGATAGCTAATTTAGTTTTCACTTTTAACATCTCAAATTCAAAATCAAAGTCTGTCAATAGTGAGTCAAGTCGTGTTGCTTTTTCAAAGATCTACTCACCACTTGTAATGATTTTGACTTAATGATAAAAAAAAATATTTCATTTGCATCCCATACCTTCTATTCTACTTGACAATATGGCTAAATTCACAAAATTCCTTTCAAAACATCATAAACTAAGACTAAAACATCTCTTGATTGGATTCACACAGATTTATGGGGGTATACACCTGTAGATGACTGCAAAAGATTTACTTGGATTCACCCCCTAACTTACTAATCAGATGCATTTTATGTTCTTAAGCAATTCAAAGAACAAATTGAGAAATCATTTGACATGAGTGGTGAGTTCAATAAATTTGAAAATTTCTTAACATAACAAGGAATCAAACTTAGATATTAACACACATCACCAAAATAGTAGCGTATAGAGGAAACATAGACACATTGCTGAAACTAGATTGACAATCTTAGCACAATCAAGCATGTGACTGAAATTTTGGTAGGAGACTTTCTATACTGTTGTGTATTTAATGAATAGACTTCTAACACCTATTCTAGAAAATAAATCATCATATGAAATCCTTTTTGGTTTCAAACCTGACATGAAACTTTTTAAGGTGTTTAGATGTGAATGTTATCCTTTCCTTATATCTTATAACAAAAAAAAAGTTTCAATTTCATACTTCAAAGTGTGTGTAAATAGTTTACAACCATTTGCATTAAGGCTACCTATATCTTTACCTATCAAAGGCAATTTACATTGTAAGAAATATAATCTTCAATGAAGATTCATTTTCTTTCTCCACGGAACCAAATTTTGTCACTTTATTCACCTAAGACTAACATCAATCCACTTATGCCATTCTACAATATGTATAACTAGTTTTCTAAGGCACAACAGTATACTTTAACATTGGAAGAAAACTTCAACATAGCCTCTTTAGCAATTGAGCAATCTTTATCCCCAAGTCATGAACCAAACTTAGTTCATTAGCACATGTTACCTTAAACACAAGCATCAGTTTCAGTATAAGACACACAACCTCAAAAAACTTCCTTATAGTAGCCAAATCTCCCAAACACTAACCAATTTAATCTATGTCATCTAATGATAACCAGAAGTAAAGTAGGTGTTTTCAAACCAAAGTTTTACATGGCTAAGATCTCAGACAATACTCATTCTAAGATTATTGTCAATGAAGAAGAAATACTAAAGGATCTTAGGTGGAAAGAGGCAATGCAAAAAGAATATGATGCTTTAATGGGAAACGAAACCTTAGAGCTTGAACCATATAGATCAGACATGAAACTTGTTGACAGTAAATGAATTTTTAAGTAAAAAAGAATGTAGATGAAAGCATATAAAAGTACAAAGCAAGATTGATTGCAAAAGTTAGCATTGAATTCTTAGAGACTTTTAGTCTTGTAGTCAAACCATCTACAATTAAGGTTATTTTGAGCCTAGTTATGCATGAAAATTAGGGATTAAGGTAAGTTGATAGAAGTGTGATTTGACAAAAGTTGTGTATGTGAATAAACCAACAGGGTTCAAAGATGCAAAATTTTCTAATCACATATGCAAGTTAAGGAAAGCTTTGTACGGTCTTAAGCAAGCTCCAACTGCTTGGTATGATAAGCTCAAATTAATATTGCAAAATTGTAACTTCATCAATTCAAAATTTGATACTTCCCTCTTTTTGTAAACCCTGTCCTTTAAGCATAAGGGTAAAGTAGTTAATTTATGACATTCATATTTGCACATGCATAATTAATGAGTATATGATACATCATTGAGGTGTAGGTGAATTTAAATTTAAGTTTAATAACGAGAATACAATGAAATTCAAATTAGAGTTTGGAATTTCGTATTAGAAGGATTTCAGAATAAAGCCCTAAGCTAACGCATTCGGCGATTTCGTTAGTCGATTAGCTAGCGGGGTTAAGAGGTAGTGCTTTTGTGGGAGATTTGGCGCGGAGCCCCTGAAAGATAAAAGAAATGGGTGTTAGGAAATGAATAAAAAATGTTAAAATCTATTCTAAACATGAAGAGATCGATATTTGAAATAGAAGTATTGATACATCGTTCAAATATATTGATACTTTAAGGTTACAGGTCGATACTTGATGAAGGGATCGATACTTTTATAAAAGTTATTGATACTTTTCAAGTCAGAAACTTGGGAAGAAATTACAAACTGATGAAATCGATACCTTCCGTAAATGTATCGATACATTTGAAAACAGAGAGTTCGAAAATAATTACAAGATGGACAAAATTGATACCTTCATTAAATGTATCGATCCGTGGTAAATTAGAGAGTTTAAAATTAATTACATGTTAAACCAGATTGGTACCTTTAACAAAGGTATCGATACATTAAAAAGAGAAGGATTGATGCATAAAAGCAAATGTATCGATACTCGAGGTCAATGGACTTTTCAAAATCGAATTCTTAAGGAACGAATCAATACTTGGACTAAAAATATCGATACCTAGTCCAAAGTATAGATACCCAACCTAAATGTATCGATACATGAAGCTAATTTGGGTAAAATTTAACGAGCAATTGGTTTTTTTATCCATTTCTATAAATACCCAAGGGAGGATTTGACCCTAGTGCCTTCTGAATTGACTATTCTCTCTTTCTCTCTAAAAAATACTCCATCTCTCATTAGCACTCACATAAATCTTTAGACCTTGAAAATTTCTTCAATGATTTTGTTCAAATTGGTTGCCAAACGATTTTTCATCTTCTCCTCTACAATATAGTACTACGTTTGGACTGAAAAATGACAAAAAACAGCAAAGAAGAAACTAGGGTCTCGAAAAGAATTTGGGAGTTTTGCGTCCAAATGACGATGTGAGGAATATAAAGACTTCTACAAGCTAAAGGTAAGTTTATAAACCCATTTTAAGTTCTATTTTATGGATTTGAGCATATTTGAAATATGAATTTTACTATTCACCCAAAAATTCACCTTAATTGACTCAAAGGAAACATAGATTGTATAGAATTGAGATAATTAGAATTATATAATGCTAAATAAGTGTAAAATAACATCGGAACGTGTATAACCATTTTAGATGAAAATGCAAAATTTAGAATAATTACGGCCATGAGATTCTGTCGTTGGGAATCGACTAAATGATTCTCATTAGAAAGCCTCATAAAGTTATATATGTCAAATTAAAGAATTTTAGACACGAAGATTACAAACATTGCATTTAATGCATAAATATTAATTATTTAGAATTGGAATTCATGATGTTATATATGTGCAATATTAGGTGTCGAACACTTGGGAGAGTGACATACTAGGCATGAGGATTACTGTAGGAGTGGTGACCCTCCATTTTTTTGTGAGTGGATTTATTTTTACTTGTTTTAATGCTTTTAAAATATTTTATGAAACTTAATCTTTTATAAAATAAGAAATAAGCTTATCATTGTTATTGTTTAAAGTAAATGCAAATAGCTTGTGAGATTGAAATTAAATGTGAATGGCTATAAAGCCAAGTTTGATATTGAAAATGCATGATTTATATTGATGTTGCAAAATGAAAGAATTATAAATGTTTATGTTCATGGATTTGATTGTGGCTTTGTATTGGTGATATGGCCGAAAGGGCTAGGATTGTATGTGATTGTAGCTACAAGGTAGTAGCCTAGAGACGGACCTATAATAGTTTGCCTAGGTGAGTACGCCGCAAGTAGGACAGTTGTATGGGTAGATGATATTATGTAGTTGCCCACCTGTGCGATTGTCGAGGATTGTTATGAGTGTCACCACGTAAACTATTCGAGGTCAACATTAGTGGTGGGTCAGTTTTAAAAAGTATTATGCATTTTTATCTTAAAAAGAATTATTTTATTTAAATGAACATTATTTTACGTGCATAAAGCCTATTGACAGTCTCGGAATTACCACGACCAAGGTAACCACCAAGAAAAAGAGCCAACCTGTTGATTTTGAATAACAAAATATGATTTTATTAAAATAAATTGATTTATGTACATTTATAAATAATTATTTTAAAATATATTTTATCTACTCACAGAGCATGTTCTCATATACTCATTCTCTCACTTTCCAATTTTAGGAGATTGAGAATAGGAAAGTACATTATACGAGTGATGATGATCGATTAAGGATGTAACACCTTTAGGTATTATTTTTATTTTTGACTCACCTATTTGTTTATTACAGTTCACTGGGTATGTTTTGATAAATTATATTTGTAATTAAAAATGAAAAGAAAAGAATATAATTTGATATGTATCCTGCATGTATTTTAAATTAAGTATATTTTTATATGCCTGATGATTTGAAAATACCTCAGAGAGACAAGTTTATATGAATAATGACGTAGAAGACATGTACCTTATTAACTTTACAGCCTGAGAGATATGTTCGAGAATTTAAAATGTGTCTTAAAGGTCTGTGATGATTGTCAAATGTGGACCCTATTAGGGGGAGGGCGTAACACTTCTACAAGTTTGATGACACAAGTGTGACCTTATTGCTAATATATATGGATGATATTATTATAACTGAGAGCAATAAAAAATAGATAGAGGAACTTATCACCAAAAAATTATATTTTATCTTTATATGCCAAATAAAATACATTACAGACCTTCTAATCAAAACTAACTTGACGAACTGCAAAGGAGCTTCAATACTAATGGCTACAGGAACTAAACTTAGCAAGTTCAGTGGCAAACTATTCAAAAATATAACCTTGTGTATAGGGTCACTGATTGTTTCCTTACAGTATGTAATTATGTCAAGACCTGAAATTTCTTTTGCAGTGAACATGTTAAGACGAGTGGTCCTTGTGATACTAATTGGAAGGCTTGCAAAAGGGTAATGAGGTACCTTAAACAAACCACTCACTTTGACTTAACCTTCAACCAAACAAATAATTTAGACTTGGTTGGGTTCTTTGATACAAATTGGACCAGTGATTCATATGATAGAAAGCCTATAAGTGGATACTATGTGTTCTTGAGTGGAAATTTGATCTCATGGAGTTGTAAGAAACAACAGATGGTAGCAAGGTCAAATGCGAAAGCAGAATATAGTGCTTTGTCTCGTATAAGCATAGAAAGTTGGATTAGATCACTCTTGACAAGCATGAAGATTCAAGTTAAAAGTCATTCAACCATTTGGTCAGATAACCTTAGTGCAATAACTCTTATTGCAAATCTTGTGTATCATGCTAGAACAAAATATACAGAGATAGACATCCATTTTTATTCGTGACAAAATTTCAAATAACGAGCAAGTCATGCACTATGTTCCAACAAAAAACCAAGTTACAGATGTGCTGAAATGTATTATATTGTAATGCTTGCTTTGCTGAAAGTCAGATTGCATTATTCTCTTTTGATATTCAATAGACAGCAAACATTTGATGATTCTCAGTTTCTCCATTTATTTTAACTAGTAGACGCAACTCACAACAATTTAAGCCATGATTTGAGGCTGCACATGTGGGCGTAGCTTAAAGTCTAAAATTAGCCGACAGCTGCGTGCAGCAGCAGCATGAATAAATGACAACTGGACAACACAATGCCTAACAAGTAGACGTCCAGTTAACTGATCTAAATTATAAAAATCATTTCGTAGATTTCGGTCATTTTGTATACGAGGTGATCGTAAAATTAGAGCATAGCATTTGACTTTGTAAAAGTAGGAGAGTGAGGAGTAACGAGGCAGAAGTGGAAAAGCAAAGCAGATTGGAATTAGAAAAGGAACGTCTACTTGAAAGCACTTCTGAAATGGGCAAGGGCAATTGGTAGACACGGATAGAAAGGAAACGGAGAAGCTTTTTCGCTGTTGGCCATTGAAGAATATTGCATTTTGATGTAAACCAATAAGTTTAATGAAAACCCATTGCGTGGGTAGGCGTTTCATCATATGCATTCAGGTTACAAGTTATAAAAACAGAGGATGCATTGACAATTTTAACAAGATTTTGGACAAGAAATTATCATTAGATTGAACTGGTTGTAAATGTCTAAGAGTAGTATCTAAATTCATTTTGTTTCTCGAATGAAATTTGCTATTTTACTTGGATTTATTTTTTAAAAAAATGTGTGTTAACTATCGATGTCAGTGGCGCACTCAAATCCAAACCCAAACCCAAATCCAAATCCAAATTCAAATACAACTTGTTTTAATTTTTATCATTTAATGGATGAGCACATGTGCAAGTGGACCCAAAACTTCGTTTCTCTGTGCTTAGATGTCATAGGTTTTAATTCCTTAATGAGTTCTTGCCAGCCGTGTTTCTCTAATCCACTATAAATTGTCTCCATTTCTTCTTCTAAGTCAAACGCCCATCAAAATTTTGCCAAATCGTTTTGCGACTCCCATGAGGCGGCCAAATTTGGTGACGTGGCCGCTCAATCTTTGTCTACTTAGCCATACCGGTCACTGTACTCTATCGCTAATGCTATTGAGAAATATGCAAAATAGGCTTATTAATTGTTCTTTTCAAGTTATTTTATTTGGATTTGGTTCCTTTTGGCATCTAATTTTTTT
>JAXCLQ010000009.1:12367712-12378029 GCA_035584115.1 Cedrela odorata | reverse complement strand
TTTGGTTTTGGTTTTGGTTTTGGTTTTGAGTGAAACTTTCTTCAAATCTGTGTGCAATTGGATAAGAATAGGAATCAATTGTTTGATTTGATTTTGTTAAATAGAATTTTAGGGTTGTTTTTTATTATGATTAATAAGCACTGATGTTGCACTTCAGTCATTACGATTATTACTCACACCAGATATGTACTCACATTAAGCGGGGTGTATATATATACTCCCAATTTTCAAGGGAGATTCACACCAGATATCACGTGAGATCATGGATCAAATCAGAGTTTGAATCATCATATCTACAGTCCACAGTAAACGTTTACTCACGTAAAATTGGATAATATTTTCAAGATATTTGAATCATTGCAATTATAATTCACTCCAAATAGGATCGGGGGATTTGCTGAAAGTTTGAATCATTATAATTATAATCCACACTAGTCACATTAACCGAAAAGATTATATTTATTTAAAGATGATTTTTTTTTTCTCAATTAACCAACTTAAATATTAAAATTAATTAATTTTTAGTTAACAAGTCTTTTCTTTCTTATTAAAAACTAAAATTTTGAAAACATAATTAATTTTTTAAGTTAAAATTAAAAACACGAAAGCCGTTAAGTGTTTTCAAAAACAACATGTTCTAAATACATATGCTAGATACATACTTTATTAGTTTTGCATTAAAATTTGAAAAACACTATTAAACACATATACCAATCTTAAAAGAAAATGAAATGAGATTTTCCATTGGCTAAATCCGCTCCTTGTAGCAGAATTCATCTCACATTAACTTAATAGGTTTCTCCTCTTTAAAAGTCACTTTAAAAATAAGAGCGGATCAAATTAGATTACTTATTTTCAAAGAAGAGATGAGCATTTTCAAATTAATAACAAAATAGATTATCCTTAGATCATACTTTCAAGCACGATAAGCCACCTCATTAGAATGAAAGAGTTAAAAGATATAGGATAAATCAAGTTATCCTCAAGTCATATTTACAATAAATTCTATTTCTTTAAAATGACCAATATTTAAAATTTTAAATAACTCTTGGTAAGCCATATTCTTAACCTTACTTAAAAAAGTATAAAAAAAAAATGAAGATTTAATAGAATTATAGGTAAAGTATATATCAAAGAATTATTGAAAGACAATATTTTTAAGAGTTCAACTATAACTATTGTTTGGTAACAATTTCCACTCACCGAAATTAACAACTATCATACAGTTGTACCAAAAAACTCTTGAAGTATTGTGACTGAAAATTATGTAAGCTTTAAATTTTTTTTAACAGATTTAAACCAAAATAATAAAAAGGGTATAGAAATTATACTCTATATTGTAAATCCGAAAAAGCTAACCATCTCCAATCGCCTCCAAACATATCAACACGTCAATTTGTTGACAATATTTCTGGTTTATATGTTAGCAAATTTAATTAATATTGTAATACAGCTATTATAGGCTTTAACAAGTCTTGAATAATTTTCTACGACTAGAAAAATATTCATAACTATTCAGAAATTAGATATTACAAGATAAAATATATTTTTTTCCTCTTTTCTTTCTTCTTTTTACTTTTTATTTTTCATAGAAAATGTTAAGGAAATTTTTTTCTTCCTCTTTCTCAAAGTTGTCGTATCTTAATTATTTTTATTCTCTTAATTTTTTTTGTTTTATACTTACACATGTATCAAAATACATAAATGAAAGCAAACTTGACAATTTTTCATTGGTGGATTCCAAAATCCATAAAATTTAATTCATTTATTAAAATTTTTAATTTTATCAAATTACTGAACAATTAAGTAATAATAAATATTAATAATAAAATCAAAAACTTAGGTGTTAAAATCATTACCATTGTTTACATTATTATGAATAAGCATTAATAAGATTTTGATACTTGACCACTTTACATAATAGTATTTGTTAAACAAGTATTGAATTAAATATTTTAAAAATATTTAATTCATAAATATAATGTGTCATAATCTATATCTTTAATTTGCTTCATAATTGATAAGTATGAGGAAGATTTTGACACTTGACAATATTTGATTTCGCTATTTGTTAAACAAAAATTTATTTGATTTTATTACTTGGCAACATTTTATGGTGCCACTTGTCAAATAAATATTTATTTGATTTACAATAACATTAATTAAATATTAATAAACAAACTAATTTATTTATTAATATATAAATCAAACAATATATTAATTAGTCTCTTATATATCCGTAAATCATATTTATGATATTAATAAATTATCGAAATATTTTTCGAACTTACAGATACTAGCGCATTATTGTCGAAAATTTTATTCTTTAATTTTTAAAGAATAAAATTGATTTATGATTAACTTATCAAAACAATTTAATTTTTGTCAATACGAATCATCATTAACTGGTTTAATAATATTTATTTTATCTATCATCAACTTACCGGTTAATGTGTGTAATCTCTTAGGTTTACCATGAACTAAAGATGAGCCAATATGAACTCTTTCACATTACTTCTGTACAACTAATTGTAACTAAAATTTCCAATGATCTTAAGTGACCTCTAATTTTTGTCAATACGAATCATCATTAACTAATTTGATGATATTTATTTTATCTATCATCAACTTACTGGTTAATGTGTGTAATCCACTAGGTTCATCGTGAACTGGACATGAGTCAATCCGAACCCTTTCACATCATACACATTATAGGTGCTTGCATATTATTGTCAGAAAATTTATTTTTTATTTTTAAAATAATAAAATTAATTTTCGATCAACTTATTGAAGCAATTTAATTTATGTCAATACGAATTATTATTAACTGATTTAATGATATTTATTTTATTTATCATTAACTTTTCGGTTAATGTGGGTAATCACCTGTCACCGTGAACTGGACATGAGTCAATTCAAACCCTTTCGCATCACTTCTTTACAACTCATTGTAACTAAAGTTCCCAATGATCATAAGTGACCTCTAGCAAGATATCATGACTTCTAGAATACAAAATATATTTCCAAATAAACTCATATAGTTGCACTTACATATAGTAAAGTTCATCTATTGTCGATTCTCGATTGAGTGCGGGCTATGGTGTTGTCAAACCCCTAACTCGATCATAGGATTACAAATTCAATCATATACAGAATTCGCGTATCCGCAAAACTCATTTTCGAAAATCGCGTACTCTGGTTAGAAATTTTATTCTCGCGTATAATAGTCCTACCTAAGATCTCAAGCTTATATCAAAGCCCAAATAAGAACATATTGTCATCAAGCTTCTTTCACCAAGTGTAGTTAGCTGAATGCGATAAACACAAGTGACTGATGTGTCTTAGTGCAGCCGTGATATCTCAAGTCAAAGGAATAGTAGTACACTAGTGTGGCTGTATGACGAATCATTGACTGTGGATATTCACACATGTGATTTATTACGTTTGGTCACATTCAATAATATGTTCTCTAACGTATTACACATGTTCATGCTCTTATGACATATGATGTAGATCTTAAACAAATTCACAAATATCACAAGGTGAGCAATCAACCAAATCGGATGAAGCTGAGTAAGATCAATTTGTGAAATAATAAAAGGAAAATACAATCAAAGTAACCAATATATCCAAGGTATAAAGGCAAAGCCATCAACCAAAAAGACCACCACCTAAATTCTAGCTACAATGGAATTTAGGTTAAAGGTTTGCCCAAGTTTAGAAACAAGCTCAAAACACTTTCATTCAATTTTCAATAAAAAAAATTGTTTTACAAAATATTAGATACCTTTTATAAAGGTCCAGTACGAATTTAAAACATAATATATTAAATTACAAAGTTAAATATATGCTTTCATATTGTAGAAATTGTCAAGGCCTAATAAATGTATTATTAGATCTTGCAATTGACTTTAACTTTCTTGGTACAGAAATTGTCAATGCCTAATAAATTCATTCTTGGATCTTGAAATAATTTTACCTTTCTTGGTGTAGAAACTGTCAAACAAGTGAGGTGTCATTAACTTAAGTGAGCATAGACAAATCAAGAAAATAAATTGGATCTTTAAATGAGGCTTGGGCCTAATGGGTTAAAAAAAAAATTGATGGTTGGGTCGAATTGGGTTGTAATGTATAATTGCATTTGGGTCAGGTAAGTTAAGGTATTTATGGGGTGCTTTTAGGATGGGTTAGGATAAGTGTTGATGGGTTAAGTATATATGACTAGGGTTTGAGTGTTTAAGAGTTCAGTTTCTTGATTTGTGTCATGCTCCCAAGGTTGGAAAGAATTTGTCCTCAAATTTGGAAGGTTTTCATCCTCCAAGTATGACGAAAGATCCCCCACATTGAATATAGCCTACACTCCGCCTAACTTTTGATAAAGCCACATTATATGCATTGTCACCTACCTTCACAATGATCTCGAAAGGTTCATCAGCTCTAGGAACAATTTTACTTTTCCTCTTAAAATGAAACCTTTCTTTTCTCAAATGTAACCAAACTAAGCTTTCCAGTTGAAAAATCAGAGGCTTCTTATACTTGTTTGCCCTCCTTTTGTAGTCTTCATTAGCTTTCTCAATTCACATCTTGACTTCTTCATCATTTTGATCTTCTTATTAACTTCCTTGGGAACTTAAACAACCTCAAAATAAAAGTGGCCCGTGGTTCTACTTAGTGATCGATTATAAGTGAATTTAGCTTGAGCTAATTTCAAGTCACAATCTTTCAAGTGTCGACCAATCATGCTTCTCAACAGATTACTCAATGTTAGATCTGTAACTTCCGTTAAACCATCGGTTTAAGGAAGGTGGGAAGTACTAAAGAGAAGTTTAATGTCAATCTTACCCATAAGCTCCTCCAAAAGTGACTGAAAAACTTTGTGTCCCAATCCAAAACTATAGTTCTTGGAACACTATGGAGTCGAACTATCTCTCTAAAGAACAACTTTGTCACGTTAAAAGCTTCATCCATTTTGTGACACAAAATGAAATGAGCCATTTTAGAGAAACGATCAACGACCACTATAACAGAATCTTTCCCTCTTTGAGTCCTAAAGAGAACAACCACAAAATTTATACTAAAACCCTCTCAAAACTAATCGGGAATGGGCAAAGGTGTATAAGGCTCGGGCTTGAAGTGTGCTTTAGCTCGTTGATATGTGTCACACCTTACAATAATCACCTGAATATCCCTCAGCATTTTCAACCAATAGAAGTGCTCCTTAAGCAATTTTTTGGTCTTATGAACACCAAAATGACATATCAACCCACCTCCATATGTTTCTCTAATCAACACCTCTCTATATAAGTCATTAAGAACACATAACCTATTTTCCTTAAATAAGAAACCATCATGAACTATGTACTCTTCAAAAGCACTCTTGGAACATTTTTAAATCAGATCATGCATCTCAAATCATGAGCATATTGATTCCTCATCAATTGAAAACCTATAACCCTTACATCAAGTAAAACAAGTAAAGAATACCTCTTACTAAGTGCATTAGCAACAACGTTGAGCTCTCCTTGTTTATAATAAGCAAAAAAAGTAAAGGAATGTAGAAACTCTATCTATTTTACATGCCTAGGATTAACCTTGTGTTGCCCATAGATAGTGCTATCTAACTTGCCTGAACCAACAATTCTGGGTCTGGTTGAAGAACTGGAGAAGATGGAACTAGCTCAAACCGAAAAATATGACGGGTTAGTTCCACGGTTTAAAGATGACAGAACCTGACCGGAACTGGTAATGAAACGATAACTAGCCAGGCCGATTCCAATTACAGTTCTAGGCAGGTTTTAGGTCAGTTTCAAGCAGGTTCCAGTTTCAGGCCGGTTCCGATTCTAGTTTCAAATCGATTCCAGTGCGATTCATCATACGGTTTGATTCTGATAAATAGAACAAGTCTGTCACGTTAAACTTTTTTTTTATCAATTTAATTAAAAGTAAACAAAAAAAATTTATAAATTACCAAAAATTATTTTTAAAAAATACCTCCAACAATATTAATTTTTATGAATTAAATAAATAAACATAACAAGTTTATTAAAAAAAATATTACAAAGAAAAGAACATTGGCCTCACCTCATTAATAATTATTAAATTTAAATCCTAATTACCTATAACGGGCAGTTGATTGTCATCATTCTTCGTCTTCTTCTTGGTCTTCCTTTTTCTCTCCATCATCCCATTCATAATTAAATTCGGCTGTAGGAGCTAATTGTTGCTGAAGTTATTATAGTCTTCTTTCTTTGTTGACCTAATCTCTAAAGCACATTTTATCTCCAATACCTCTAGGGCCATTGTACTTCTACCTAAATCCAATGTTCGGTCGCTCAAACTAAATGCACTTTTTGATGAAATTATAGATACTGGTGGTGTGAATGTCCCGTGGGTTTGTTTGATTAAATAAGCATAATTTGGTTTCATTACTATCCCTTCATTTTCAAGGTAACATTATTAATAATAAGTTGAATTATTATTAAATTAAAACAAATCTAATTGTTAATGAACCTATTGAATTTTATTTATGTAATTTTAAATTCTTTGACAAATTAAATCAATGAATTCTTTAAAAAAAATTAAATTAAATTAAATATAAAATAAATAGAATTTACCAAAATTAAATTAATTTTTCATTTTTTCCAAAATTTTTAATTATTATTATTTTTAAAAATTTACTAATTACCATGATAAAATCATGATTTACTATAAAATATTTATTTTTATGCAATAAAATTAGGTGAAATGGAAGGGACAATTTTAAAATAAATAATACATTTATAAATTTATTAATATTTTCAAATATAGTAGACATTGAATATTGTATATTACAATTTTATGTCAAATGCCTTAGCAAATACGATTTAACAACTCTTCAAGAGGTCACAAGTTCAAACCCAGGTAATGTTGGCCTTTTTTCCATTCTTTAATATGCATTGAACAATATCGTAAACTGTTGGTTCAACCCGTCAGTTTGAATTGAACTAAACTGGCAGGTTGGACCAACCAGTCTAATGGCATAACGGGCCCAAAAGGTTTTGGACTAGTTACAGGTCGAGTCTCTGATTTCAAATAATTGAAATCGGCACGGCCTAAATTTTAAGCCCAGAACCGGCTCAGCTGGGGTAAACAGTACCCCCAGGCCGGTTCAAGCCTGAGTTTTGACAAGTCAAGTTGGTTCGATTCACGAGCTAACCCTGCTCGTTAGACACCACTGCCCATAGAGATACTTCAAGGCTTGATGGTCTTAATGCAAAACGAATTGTTTGAATCTAAGATACTGACTTCAATAATTAAGCGCTCTCACAACAGCATAAAACTCCTTGTCATAAGTATAATACCTTTGCTTTGTGTCATTCAGCTTCTCACTCAAATAAGCAAGAGGCCATTTGCATTGAGTAAGAACAGCTCTAATTCCCATCCCGCTTGCATTGCATTCCACTTCAAACAACTTATCAAAATTTGGTAGGGCTAAGATAAAAGCTTCACACAATTTTTGTTTGATCACTTCAAAAGCCTCATTAGCCAAACTAGCCCATTCAAAAGTATCATTCTTCATCCACTCAGTTATAATGGTCATAATGCTACTAAAATAGGGAACAAACCTCCTATAGAAATAGGCAAGTCCATAAAAGCTTCAAACCTCCATAATGAACTTAGGCTTGGGCCATGACTTAATAGCTTTCACCTTAGATTCATCCACTATAATACTATCCTTAAAAATTACATAGTCAATGAACATCATGCGATCAATAAAGAACACACACTCCCAAGCTTAGCATACAACTTTTAAGCCCTTAAAATACTAAAAACCTGCAACTAATGATCAACATATGTTTCATCACTTTAGCTATATACCAAAATGTCATCAAAGTAAACAGCGATAAATTAGCCAATAAAGGGTTTAAGAACCTCATTCATTAATCTCATAAATGTACTAGGGACATTGGAAAACCAAAATGGCATGATTAGTTATTCATATAACCCATGCTTGGTCTTAAAAGTTGTCTTCCATTCATCTCATTCCCTCATTCTAATATGATGGTATCCACTCTTTAGATTAATTTTAAAAAAACCATTGCTTCGTATAATGCATCAAGCATGTCATCCAATCGAGGAATAAGGTACCTATATTTGATGGTTATATTGTTGATCGCTCTACTATTAACACATATGCAAAACGAACCATCTTTCTTTGGAACTAACAAGGCTGAAACTAAGCATGGACTCATGTTTTCTTACGCAAAACCCTTTGAAATCAGTTCCTTCAATTGTCTTTGTAACTCTTAGCTTCCAAAGGATTGCATCTATAAGCCGTCATATAAGAAAGTTAAGCACCATGTATTAAATCAATATGATACTCTATTCCCCTAAGTGGTGGCAACTCAAGTGGTAAATTTTCAAGAAAAACATCCTCATAGTCACTCAATAAAAGCTGAATCATTGGGCGAAGTGGTTTAATCTCTTAAATTTCCTATTTCTCAATCACAAGTAAAGCATAAATCAACTTATACACTCTAAGACTCCTCTCAATCTTAACTTTACTCAAAAACAAGTTGTTTTGCCTAGTTTCCACCCTTTGAGAAGGTGAATTTGCTTGGAAAGACTTAAGGGAGCCAAAGGGATCAATTTACCCTCAAACCGAAAGAAGTAAGTGTTCTTTCTACTATCATGTTTAACCTCCCTATCAAATTGCCAAAGACGACCTAATAACACATAATAAGCATCCATCAAAATGATATCACATAATACCTCATCTTTATATTGTTTGTCAATAGAAAAAGAAAGGATTACCTGCCTTGTTACTTAGAGGTTACTACCATTACTCAACCATTGTAGTCTGTTTAACTGAAGGTATAGTGATGAAGATAACTCAAGTTTCTCCATAAGTGTTGTAGAGGTCACTTAGTATAACTTTCACTATCGATTATTATTGTACACACCTTATTATTGATAGTGCAATGGGTTTGAAAAATATTAAACATTTGGTCTTCTTAAGAAGTCACTTGTGTATGTAAGGCATGCCTCAAAACGAGCATAGAACCATAATCAGCTTCTTCTTTTATCTCTTCTTCTTGTTCAGCCTTCATTTCATCACTTTTGCCTCATCTTCTTCTTCAATTGATTCTTCAATCGCTTAGATGTTCATAAGTGTCATTACTCTTTTGTTAGGGCAATTGGCTTGGAAATGACTATACCTCTAACACTTGAAACATTTCTTATTGCAAAGATCATTCTTACCGTGTTTAGGAGGAATGAAAGAGTCTTATCGGAGTTTTTGCATTTTTCCCTTACCCTTATCCTTTGGAGTGGATTCAAACTTAGAATAAAAGAAAGAACCCTTAACGAATGTACATCCCTTAGTGAAAGATTTGAAACTTGTCACCTTTGCACTTTTTATTTGTTTTTCAACCTTAATTGCAAGCTTGCACACATCCTTAAAGGAGTAATAGGGTTGTAACTCTACCATATGAGCTATATTTTGCTTTAACCTGCCTAAAAATAGAATTACTCCTTAACTTCTGGTAAATTGCTTATCATCATCAACTTCTCAAATTCACGAATATACTCATCTACACTACCATCTCTTTGCTTAAGTGTATGGAGTTTTAAAGACAATTCTTACTTATGTGATTCAGGCAAGAATCTCATTTTGAAAAGTTTCATCAATTTTTTCCAGAACAAACTCAATCATTTCTCTTTCGATCCCTTTGCATTTTCATATTTTCTCACCAAAGAGAAGAGTAATCCTTAAAGCGAAGGGTAGCCAATGTTTATTTTTTTCTCATCAAAATATTCTTTGTATTCAAAATCGCACTCAATTGCATGCAACCAATCAACAAAATCATCCAGATTCAAACTCCCTTTAAATTTTGGAATGTCAATTCTTAAACCCCTATCATCATCGCAATCACTCATTTTTCTTACAAACTTGGCATCATTAGACTCACTTAATGAATATACCTTATCTTTATAATCTCGAGGTAATGGGGGCTGCCTTGGATGTCTTGGGTGAAGGAGTGACTTACTGGGTGGAGGAGTATGTGTTCAGGGATGACAATTTTGTCAGTTTTGGTCAGCTTGCTCTTGAAAGAGTTAAACTATTTGGTTTAATGTAGACCTAAGGTTATTTATTTCCTCTTGAAGTTTGGATTGACCTACTTCCCATTGTGGAGTTAAGAAAGAGGAAGAATTTATATTAGCCACTTGAGAATTATAAGAAAATTAAGTGTTTTGGGTTAAAGAAGGTAGGGTAGTTTTTAGGTTAATGTTGAAGTGAAAATGTTTAGGGTAGGTTATGATGTCACGCTCTCGCCC
>JAXCLQ010000009.1:12330850-12356136 GCA_035584115.1 Cedrela odorata | reverse complement strand
GTCTGTCTGTCTGTCTGTCTGTCTGTTAATCAACAAGTATGGGCGGTGACCTGATTCTGTCTTAAGATTTTGCTACTATTCCATGAGATTAAATGTATGCATGCGTATGGCATGGCATTCATTCGGAGAATCGTAAATTGGCACTAAACAATTAAATCAATCAATCAACTAAACATTACATTAGAACGTCAAGAGTCACTCAATTAATTAGCTAGTTAATTAATCAAACAGCAAAAGCTTTGGCTATTGAAAAAAATGATTACTTCAAAGAAAGAACCGGTCAAGTCAACTTGGGGCTCCACGGCTTTGGCTTTTTTAGCGAGTGAGATCAAAACAACATTTAGTAGAATTTTACATGTTACATTCTAGAATTGTGGCCCAACGCTTTGCTTTTTTCATCTGTGCATGTGAAAGTTAGGACTGAAATATCAACGTCAAATTGAACAAGTAGGCACAATACAAGTATATTAAGGAAGAAACTTCAAATTGAAGACTAGATGATGTGTCGACATATTTATACAATTTGTTTGAAACTACTGAATAAATTAGCCGCAGAAAGAAACAAAGACCGTGATGGAAGGTGAGTAATATAATTGCAAATTGCAAATTGCAAATTGCAAACTGCAAATTATTAATTTAATTAATAGTCCAAGTTTGATAGTGAACGATATTCCAAGTCTTTTATGATGAGTTTTGATTTTTTTGACGACTTTCGATTGTGAAACCAACAGAGATTCATTCTTCTCTTCTTTAACTACTTCCCCCGCAGATTTCTTAGACATGAAAAGTAAACTCAGTGCATTAGAAAGATACCAATTAATAAATTATGCATACATGACACATCACCAATAACACTATGAACAAAGACTACTTCTGATAAAATCCAATCACATCACTTGATAATATTCTATTCCCACAACAAATCTTTCACAACAGCAAGTAATTTAGATTGTGTAATAGTCCTTCCAAATAGCTAACCATTGCAAACTTAACCATGCTTTTTCTGCTAAACATAGAACAAGCAGATTCATCAATAAAACAAAAGGATACAAATTCACTATTACAACCACAAAATATATAGTTTGATGCATTCTGTTTAAACTCACCATGACAAAAAATACACAACAACATCATTCTTCAGTTAATGGTGAAATGCTATGCTATTATATTCAAATGCTAAAGAAATCTTGCTAAGGTATTGGTAAAAAGAAACGGCACCAAGTTAATCATGCAGCAAAGCAATAATAAAACATGGGGCCGGGACTGCCAATAATGAAACAGGGACCAGGACCACTTTGGTATAAATATGTGGTGCCATTTACATGCATCTAAGTATGGATTTACAAACAACATCATCGACAACACATGTATATTCGAGGAATGCCGCAAAAATGGTAACGATACATTGGTGGGCTTATGCTTTTGTTTTGTTGATAAGAATAAAAATGAGATACATTGTATTCTTCAGACTCTGTGATTTTCAAGAGATCCCATTTGGGATCAAATGGTTGAAAGAAGCCAAACCTATAAGATTCCTCTTTTGGAAAAAGCAGTAGTACAACTCACCTCTAAGTTTTGAGTGTTTTGTACAAAACACATCAGCATCGCCAACTCTTCTTTGCCCTCTTGGTTAGTGACAGAATATCAACATTCAGTTTTGAAGGATATCTTAGTGAGGATTGAGAGGAAGTGTTGGCAATCCTTTGGCGTGTTGGCTTTCCATTTCAAGAAGCATCAAGGACTTCTGCCTCTGATATCTGTTTCTCTTTGCTGCAAGTGCTGGAAAATCATTGTACCAATTTCAAATTGAAGTGTCAGTATAAAAATGAAAAAAATAAAAGACATAAACCATATCCATTCAGATGATTAAGCAATTCATTGTCTGATATCAGTTACTTTTATTTCAACTCCTTTCCGAAACCAAAAATCTGAGTTTTGCAATTTGATTTCGTACTTACTATGATCTGCTTAGACGATCATTCTAATTACAATATGCTGGAGAGTTGTTAACTTCATATTTTATGCAACTACTTATGGGAATCTAAGTTTCTACAGTATTACAAATGGAATTCCCTCAATTTAAGCATTAAAGAGTCAAAATCAAGTCCGCAAGGGCTAATTTTTGTGATATTGGACTTTTAAATTTTTTAAGATGCTTAAAATTACTATTGTCTGTTCTGTATGCATGATAGAGTATGATATGTCTTGAAAATGACACATTACTGAGCAGTAAACCAGAAAATTGATAAACTTGAACTAATTTAAGATCATACTTACACATTAAATCATGTGGTAGACCAAAGTCGTAATCGTTCCTACCCTGCCTGATATAGCATATATATACCACCAGCAAGGTCAAACAGAAAATTACAAGGCATGACAGCCCTATTGCAATTTTACCACCGTTAGATAAGGCACCATTTTCCCAGAACAGAGGACAAGACGGCAAAGAAGGCACACCACACAAACCTTTGTTACCAGAAAGGCTGAAAATAGACATTGTAGTTCATTGAGTGAGAAATAATATAAAATTAGTTTTAGAAGTTCATAAAGCAGCATGCGGTCAAAGTTCAGGAATTGAAAAACAAGTTGCAAAGTTTTCAAGAGCAGTCAAAAAATTATGGAAACCAATTCGAATTTCAGACACCCAAATTTATTTTCAACATAATTCTCCAGACTGAATAATCAAAAATATAAGCAGCAAGCAGCAAATTTACTACACCAGAAAAAGTTAAATATTATAAATGATTTCAACAGTTGGATTGGACAAAGACCGGGAAAATTTTCCATCTGAGGACAAAAAAATGAAGAATGGCATAGGTAAAGTCTAAGATACTGTGAAGCATGAGGCAGTGATGAAGATTTAGCAAATTAATAAGGAACTTAATTCTACATTATTTAACACAATGGCTACTGCCCAGTATCGAAAGTTTTGCAAGAGAAAGATGCATTCTATGAAAATTTTCACAGGAGTCAATCACAGCATTGAAAGGCACAGACTCTCTGCCTTTGACAGGAATGAATAAAAAATTGCAACAAAAAGAAAACTCACAAATGAAAACAATCAAATCCTTGTTAAAAAGTAACACATATAACCCATTAAGAAAACACCATTCATGCAATTGAAACATAAAAACTCCATAAATTCCTCAAAAAAACACAAACAATAAACCACACAGAGAACAATTACAGATAGCAAATTAAAGTTTAACATACTCAATAGCTCCACCATGCACACCAATTGAGTAAAGTTCCTCTGGTACTTGCCCTTCCAATAAATTATTATTCAATAACCTAAGAGACAAGGAAAGATGGAGTTAATGCAAAAGCTATTAACCGTGTCACAGAAAACATGCAAGCAATCCATAAGATGGTTTACAGTTACCTGTAGATAAAATAAGTTTTTAAGAAGTAACTGCTGGCACAATAGTAGAAATTTATGATACCAGTGTAGATCATTATATGAGAAAGCAAAAGTGTGAAAAAAAAAAAGAAGAGGAAATGGAATGACATAAACACAGCATACATTACAATTTCAGATTCATCAAACACATATGTTTGAGATGTATATGCATGTATATACAAAAAGTTCACTAAGAATGAATCTTTTTCTGGGAAACACATGGATCAGGAATGCACTGTTGTTACTAAAAGTAAACTAAATTTAAAAATGGTCAAATTAAACACGTGCAGAATACTTACACAAGCTGCAGTTTTGAAGAAGTTAGACTATCTGGTATGAACCCTGTGAACTGATTATTTGACAAATCCCTGAAAAGTACAAGGAAAAAATTATTAATAACACAATGTCAAAAGTGTTAATTTCACCCAACTTTAACAAGGCATTACATTTGAAAGTAAAGAAAATGCAATGAAAGAACTTTCCAACAACTAGACCGAAAAGACATAGGTTGAAAATTTATTTATCATTGTCATTGAGATACCACAAGGAGGCTTGAATTATATATACCACGAAGCTGAGTTCTTCTAAGCCCAGAGAGGCCAGGCAACAATTATCTGGCAGAAGAAAGAAGTATAATAGATTCAAGATGTGATTGCAAATGGCATATCAGACTTGTTTTATCAGAAGAATAGAGGTGCAGAACAAGCCCCACAGTGAACTAGCCACAAAATCTTTTCTTTTAAAGATAAGGTAAAACTTTAGAATAAAAAAATGGAAAGTATTTAATTTGATGCATGAAGGATCAAATAGATGTACTCTATCAAGTATCTATCTTGTATGCATCATGTATACTCGGTCATACCTCCCTAAGACCTTTCATTTCTTATTTTCCTGGTGAGATAACACTAACTTTATTAGCTATAACAAAAATGAAAAAATAATTGACACTGGAAGAAAAAATATAGGAGCTTAATTGAATAATGATCTGAAAGGAAATTAGTGAATCATGAGCAGATATTGACCAGCACATGTCATACATGTTAATAATTAGAAACAATAACCATAACAGGATAGTACAAACATTGTGTTCCTTACAGTCGAATAAGAGACTCTTGACCCAACCCTGATGGTAGAGCACCCCCTAAAGAATTAGAGCTTAAGTTCCTGCAAAAGGAGGATAAATGGTTCTTGATGATCAAATTGATTCAGAAGAGTAACCACATTTTCTTAGGCAAGGGTAACTATAAAAGTTCAATGGAAAAAGTTATCACTTTTGAAAAAGAAAAGCAAGGACTTAGATTGATCAAAACAGAGATCAAGAAAACACAACATATCACAGATATTATCTAGCAATAAAAAAAGGAGCTTTCAATGATTACAAAGCAAAACTGTAATATGGAAAAATATGTGAGGCATACATTTAATGAAGCAGGCAGACCCAGATGTGGCTTTTGGATACCATAATCTTCCAGTCTCAGAAGTGTCTCATTTACATTGCATTTTTATAACAAAAGGAAGGAGTATTGATGAAGAACTTTAATGATGTAAGCCTTGGAAATAGAGGGGAGACAAGCAGGTTTCTGGTCATGGTAAATTAAACAAGATTGATTATAAGGTCCTGATCATCTTGTATTGGATAGAGATAGACCTGCAAATAAGTAAGCTGCTCACAAGCTCCTAGATCTCGGCTAAGCTCATCTCATTTGATAAACGAGACAAACCTGGGGCAGCTTTAATTTTTTTTAATAAACTAGCCAAAGCTCAATTGACAGTGGCTCGCAAGTATAGATATTTTCAAACATAGACATATATATTACGTATAAGTTACATATGATTTTCTTAAGCAATATTTTTTTGCCTAACTAGTTCTGTGAAATAAAGCTCAAGCTAAACTTCAAGCCAAAGGCAACTCAAGCTAGGGTTTTGATTCAAGCTCAAATAGGCCCATTCAAGTAAATGAACCCGGTGTTGCTATTGTATAACCCAAGCTGAAAGACACTCAGGAAAGCTTGTCGGAGCTCAAGCTCAACAAAAGAATCACTAAGCTAAGGTCCAACAAACAAAAGCTCAAATCATTCTAAAGCATTTAGAGGGATCCATCTAAATGCTTTAGAATAGATTGCAACTGCAAATAATAATAATAATAATAATAATAATAATAAAGAATGAACAATTCACAACATGCCGAAACTATATAACATACAGGATATTTAATATATAAAAGTTGTAAACTGCTACTTACAGGTTTGCCAGGTTTGACAAGAGGCTGATTTTGTCACTAATAAACCCTTTCAAGCCTTGACTTCCAAGATCTCTGAATAAATATGGAACACAAAGTTATACACAAACTTGAAATGTGTTTGTCATATGTACAACCTTACATAAAACTTTCTTTCTGAAAAGTGTGCACACACACACACACACACACACACACAGAAACAGAGAGTGAGAAAGAGATAGAACGATATGAAACAAAGAAAAAGCAGAAAGCGCTCAATCAGTTCAGTTATTTCTGACTAGTTGTTCCTAGGAGTTAGAGCATGACATCACCACACAGAGGCATGTGTACATTACAATTCAGAAACATTTCTATTGTTTTGATGACTTTGTGTGACACAGGAAAAACAATGCATAAGTAGCATAACAGCTACTAAAAAGCATAAGAAGTCATAATGTAGTAAACGAACATCAAAAACACTATGGTGGGAGGGGAGAGGTAATATAGGGAAATAAAGGGGAAGAGAATACATCTTTCCTTCTGCCTATTTGGCCAAAAGGACAGAAAGGATAGGGAAAAGAAAGAGTTGTCACTATTCACCATTTATATCCTTCAAAAAGGGAAGAAGAGAAAAGACCATTACAGGTTAAATACACTATTATACTTGTTGAAGTTTAATATACCATTTATATTTGTTCGACAGGAGCAAGAAACATAAACTGATTCTTCCCCCTCTACAGGTTCTTTTTTTGGGTCACTCGTATATTTATTCATATAACATATGAGTTTTATATTCCTTCCCAACTATTTCTTTCCAACTAAACAAGAGAAATGGTCACTCCTTCACCCATTTCCTTCCATCCTGTTTCCTTCGCTCATATTTCCCTCTGACCTAATGAAGGGTAAATTCAGAAAAATTTCCCTTGAGATCGTCTACATCATAGAATATATTAAATCAGAGTAACATGAAATAGAAAATATATGTCAATGAAAAGGAAGATTTACAAAGAAATAACAAGCAGTCCACAACAAACTATAACCAGCTTCTAAAGAATCCCATAAGAACAAAAGGGTTTGCAGAAGTATGTCTTCCATCAAAAAATAAGGACAACAAGGTATCCACAAAACTAATCTGCCACAAAAAACTATACTCCCCCAAAGCCAAATAATATGTTCTTGCTATTATGAAGCAACTGAATTTCTAGCTTTTGGACTAATTAGCCAACTTGTCTAGGCAACAATCCTTAACATTCTTTGGCAAAATGCTATTATCTTCATCAAGGGAAAAAATATGTTATGCTAAATTGTTTTGTGTCTTCATAAAGAAGTAAAGCCAATGCTTACATCTGAGATATCACAAGGGCAGTTTCATCCTTGTTGGGACGGCATGTAATTCCCTCCCAAGCATCCCAATTTGTAGAAGCACATGGATCACCATTCCAACCCATTCTGTCAGGAACACGAAGTGACTCTTTCAATGCTCTCATAGCAATCACTACAAAAAGAAGCACATATTAAGCACATCTCCAACTTGACTCTTTCTCCATAAATGTTTCTTTCCAAATTTATTAATTATGCTCTCTATCTTTCCTAAACCAAAACAAAAAGAAAAATCTATTTAAAGATTGAAAAGGGATTGAAAGAAAAGAGTACTGAAGATTCTAAATCGAGTATATTTGCAAGTCTTCAAATTGTAAGAATGATAAACTTTCTTCTGTAAAGAGATATTTCTGTTTTCCCACATTTCCCCAGCTAAGGAAAAGCATAAAAAGTTCTTAAAAGAATCCAAAAATGCAAAAAGCATGCAATTCTAAGGATCCATATTTGTTCATCAAAATGACACATTATCAACAAGTTCTAGTGTCTCCTACAAACCTAACCAATCAATTGGTAACAAATACTCTAACTACATTGTTTTAAAGCTTCCCATTTCTAGAAACTAAAAAATTTCGGTTGCTCATATAACTATCCTACCAAACGGACCTAGTTTTCCGTTTCCATTTCAAGAAACCAGTCAATGAACGAGCTACTAACTTGCAACAAACATATCAGTATCCATATCAGTAATTCTCTATTTTCAGCAACTGTATATTGGTTCTATAATTACCTTGTTCGGGCATAGCGGAGAGATCATTGGGAACCAGCGCGTAATTCTCGAGCCCACTGATCAGTACCGCCCCAACAACGGGTACCAGCTTCACCCTCAACTCAGTACTGCTTAAGTTCTTCGCCACATAATGCCAACTATAAGCAGCAAAGCTCCCCACGGCCTTAAATATATCCACTCGACTGACATTCTTCTCATTCACCACTATATCGATCACTCTCTGCCCAGCCTTCTTAACGCTTGAATCAATCTCCGCAAAATGAAACCAAATCATATAATCTAATTTTGCATCCACCGTCAGCTCGTATTCAACAACTCCACTCGATACGATTGCCGTTTGATACAATTTCATAGGATAATAGTTCGGAGGCTGATTGGTGTTAGTAATTGTTTCTCCAGTGGAAACGGATTTGATTGAAGTTTTTGTATTTGGTGATCGGAATGCAGCATCGGATTGCCATGACCGTCCGAAATTATCGGCGTCGCTGCTGAACCCTGGGCCCCACTGGTTTGACCCGCACGACAACCGACCGTAGTTGATTAAAATGTTGTTGTTGCCGATGGTCACGGCGTCGTAAGATAACGGATCGATTTGTTGAATTTCAAGCGAGCCAATGACGGGAGGATCAGTGGCAAAACTGTAAAAACACAAGTCAAGTTCACCGTCTTTAACAAACGCGAAGAGATCGGAGTAGGCGCCGTCACGAGCTAAATCCTCGGGCCAAGGCGAGCGCCACGAAAAGACTAAAGTGCCCTCAACGGAAGCGTCGAAGCTGGGAGAGTGGGATTTACCATCGTAATTGTCATAAACGGTGAATGTACGGATGTAGTAACGGCCGGGAGATAAATTGGGGATTATGTAGCAATTCTTTTTGCCGGAGGAGAGAGGGAAGAAGCGGAGAGTCTTCTCGTGAGGAAAACGGAAGTGTAACGGCTCGGATACAATCGAGGTGGCGCCCCCAGTGTAATATCGGTCGGCGAGCCACGTGGTGTTGAAAGGATCAGTGGTCGACGTGGCACTACCGCAATCAATGTGATAGCTAACTTCTGCAGAAATAACATGCAAGCATACATAATACATAATAAGTAGATGAGAATTCAAGATTTCAGTTAAAGAAAAATGCGAATGCACTTACCGTAAGGATACGAGGAAGCTAGAGAAATCGAGAGGAGTGGAGAGAGAGAAAGAAAAGGGATGAGGAAGAAGAAGAGGGACATGGTGACGTGGCGGAGGAGGTGAGGGAGTGTTTGGACATAAAACGAAGAGGTGTGGACTGAATTTGAAAATAAAGGGAAAAAATAAACGAAAGGCGGGCGAGATTAGCGGGGGTTGAGTGAAGAAGGAGGTCGCTCACAGGCAGTTAGGGGGAGATGGGCAGAACGTTGAGATGTTCTTATTTTCTAGTGAGAGGTTGGGCACTAAGTGGGATTAGTTAAACTTAGTTCACAATGAAAAATGACGGGCAAAGATTTTTAAGAAATATGACGTCATCAGCTTAAGGATTATGTTATACGTGGCATCCATGCACAGCAGGTTATTTATGTTTTTTCAGTTAAACCAATAAAATACAATATTTTAAGTGGAGAATCTCAATAGAATTTTCAAAACACAGTTGAATGTTGGTGAGAGAACTAACGCTTGTAACGAAAACAAAACTAGAATCAATATGCATTGTTTCTCGACATCAAAGAGTAGAGTAGCGGTTGAAGATGGTTTACCAATAATTTCAATTTCACCAGCAACATTTTAGTTAGCTCGACCGTCCCACATCAATGTTGTGGTCCTGAAATGAATATCTATTTTTTATTACTCCGAAAATAATATTGAATTATAAAAATTACATGATTAAGTTTAAAAATTATAATAATTACGTGCTTATTCTTCGGAATTTGTATTTTAATAATTAAATGAACGACGATGGCAATTTTCAATTCAGAGGCAAAGGATTCTGAACTTATCAGTAAATAAACAATGTATTAAATTCAATTCCTTGCACAGTTGAGTTGATGGATTGGTACCTTGTAGAGCCAAATTGTTTCGCCCGTGACATGGTGACGTTGATTTCTTCGTTGTTTTCTGACACGGAATTATTCACATAAACAGACACAAACTAACTAGTCTAAAATATAATTTAGTACTAGTGTTCAAAAACCTTGTAAGAAAGTAGAGTAACCATTATTAGACTTCTTCATACAATAACGATCTGTTTTATTATCTCATTAATATTTTTAATAAATTTTTTTCTCTCTATTAAAATGTGATTTATTTACTTTCATTGCTTTCGCTTAGCTTAGTCACTTTTCACAAATTAAAATCAATATTGGGCCAACAGCATTATCGATAATCATAAAGACAGTAAGTAATAAGAATAATAGATTATTGAAGAAAACAAATACATAAAACACACAATAATTAATTAAAACAAAGTAATTGCATTCATATTGCGACAACTGAAATTACATACGTCAAGTCAATATTAATAGTCAACATTACTGCGAAACCTGCTCAATTAAATTAAAGAGAAATAAAAGCATGAGTCTGTGTCTGTAGACAAAATTCAACAGTATCTAATAATTGCACAATGACACCCATTGATTAACTCCTTTACTCCAAACAGTGTTTCGCAACCATAATCGATAGTAACGCCTTAAAATATTCAAATAAATTTATTAATTATATAATTTATGTTGTACATAGGTAGTTAAAAGTTTAACTTTAAAAAAGTTGTATAGAAGAGAATATTTTTAAAATTGAAGTTTAACTTTAAAAATTAATATTTTACAACTATAATTGATAATAACGCCTTAAAATATCCAAATAAACTTGTTAATTATATAATTTATGTTGTATACGAGTGTGTTGATGGTTTAATTTTAAAAATATTGTATATAAGTAAACATTTTTAAAGTTGACAGTTTAATTTTAAAAATTAATTTTTAAAGTGTCAACTTAACAATTAAATAAATTTTCGTATGTCAATATTAATTGGTTATGAATTATTTATAAATAGAATATATTTTTATTTCATTTATCCATTTCTTCTAAATTCTTTTAATTTCTTGACTTTTTAATTTCTCTATTAAAATATTTTATATAAGTGTAATTTTTTTTAATCTTTGAGAGACTGATTTACAATTATATTCTCTTTGTATTTAAATAAAAGTTAAAATCATATTTTTCATAATAAATTATTTTAGTAATTTTTTATTTCGATTAATTAAATTTTTTTACTTAAATCTGTATATTATTTATTATTATATTTATATAATAAACAAAATTACTTATATATAAAATAGAATATTAAGATTTCTATTTACGTAACTATTGTTTATGAATTTTATTTTAAATTCCTAAGCATCCTAACAATTTATATTTCAAAAACCTTACAAGTTTGATCATAATTCTTTGTATATAAGAGTTTATGATAACATAATAAAAGATTAGACTTTTTTTTTTTTAATTACGAAGTTATTGGTCGTATTAATTGAGTTAGTTCAAATTTCGGTAAGGCTCAAGTCCACAAGCCCATACATAATTTCCAATATCATTTTCCGCTAATTTCTGCGGCCGGTGTCTACGTTCCACGCAGCAATTTAGCAGATCAAAATGCGAATGATTTAACTTTTGCTGGTCAAAATTATTAGGAAGAAACTCCAATTCATATATCAAGTCGAAGCTTAAAAAAAAAAAAAACGAAGGTCAAATCTTCTAGAGGTCATGGTGAAAGTAGTCGCAACTGGCAACAATTTAAGCCATGATTTCAGGGTGCACATACGGGCGTGGCTACAAGTCTAAACTTAGCAGCAAACTGCTGGGCACGAAAGCAGCAAGAATAAATCGTAACGGGACAACACAATATGTAACAAGTAGACGTGGAGTTGAGTAATCTAAAATATAAAATGATAGCATAGATTTCCTTGTCATTTTGTTTACGAGGGGATAATGATATCAAACTCAGAATTTGGTTTTGTAGAAGTAGGAGACGGAGCAGAGTAACGAGGCAGAAGTGGAAAAGCAAAGCGGATTGGAATTTGAAAAGAAATAAATGTCCACTTGGAAAGCACTTTTGAAATGGGCAAGGCAATTGGTAGACATGGATAGAAACTCAAGAAGGGAAAGGAGAAGCTTTTATGTTTATCATTTCATTAATGAGCACGTGAACTGGACCTAGAACTTTGTTTCTATGTGTTTAGTAGAACTCACAGGTTTTAATTCCTAAATGAGTTATTGCCAGCTGTGTTTCTGTATCCACTATAAATTGTCTCTATTCCTTCTTCTAAGTCAAACGCCCATCAAAATTTTGCCAAATTGTTTTGTGACTCCCATCTGGCAGCCCAATTTGGTGACGTGGCCTTCTACCTTTGTTTACTGAACAATACCTGTCAATGGACTCTATTGCTATCGACAAATATAATCCATCCAAGGCCGACAAGCTCCGATCAACCACATAAAATCATTGAAGTAATTCTCATCAAAATAGGCAAAGCCTAATTGATTTACACCAATTTTGTGTATTCTCAAGGAAACTTTAAATTTTACAATGTAAATTGAAGTATTCTTGAAGCTTGGGCTGCCTCATTTATTCTTTCAATCAGATCAACCGAAGCTTGGATCATACGCCACAACTTCAAGCATTCGGTACTGAAATCATAAATTGAATTAAAGTTATATAGTTAGACTTTAATTTAAAGTGATGTAAATCTCCAGATCGGACGGCGACACTGTTGTCAAAATATAGTCAACGGTTTAGATCAATTGAGCGGCGAATTTGCGTGACAAACTACCTTAATTATGCGACAGAAATTTACAACCTTCGTGTACTGGGATTGTTACATTATTACGATCAAACTTAATTAGACATTAATTAGACATTTTGTCTTGAAATGTACGCATGTCTACTGACTACCATCACTATTCACGAATAGCCCAGCACGTGAACATCACGTTCCACTGCCTGTAGTTTTAATGAAAATCGGTTTCCTGAATCATACTCTTGTCTGATTACACCGTGCGAACACGCGTTCTAGTTGCGTCGGAGAACGTCTTTGATTCTATGCCTATATGCTCCACGTTAATAAAAGATGTCGTTAAATCACCACCGTTAAATCCATTGCGTGATCACTGACCCCAACAATTAATGGCGACATAACATTTTGATGTACAGACCCCATCGTACGGCATCACGAATCCATAATGTGGAATCACCACCACAGGATTACGGTCTCTGTTTCTCACACTGTCTTTAATTGTCAAATACACAATCGACAGAACAAAAGAACGCGTCTTGCCAGCCTGGCTTGTTCCACTCCCACTCTCTCACTCTATCCTGTTGCTCTGTAAGATAGCCCTTTCAACTCTTGTCATTTATTTATTTATAATAAAAAAATCTCCCAAAATTCTTTGCCCTTACGCTCACTATGAGACCGAAATTTCACTTTGTTTTCTTCATTTTTTTAACAATCATCACCAATGCAATCTCAGCAGAGCTTCCGCGGTTCAGAGAAGCACCGGCATTTCGAAACGGCAGAGAATGTCCCAAAACGATATGGCCTTCGCTGGACAAAAGAACATCTGGCAATCCATCTATTATCCACATAGCCATGACTCTCGACTCCACTTACCTCCGTGGTTCAGTCGCCGGCGTATTCTCCGTTCTACAACATGCCACATGTCCCGAAAACATCGTCTTCCACTTCATCAGCACGCAGCGCCAGCGAGCCCAGCTACAGCGCACCATCACTGCAACATTTCCTTACCTAAACTTCAAAACCTATCATTTCGACACGAATCTAGTGAAAGGCAAGATCTCGTATTCGATCCGGCAAGCGTTAGATCAACCTTTGAATTACGCTAGAATTTACTTGGCCGATCTTTTACCATCTACTGTTAGCCGCATTATTTACTTTGACTCTGATCTCATTGTGGTTGATGACGTGGCCAAATTGTGGAATATCAACTTGAGAGGACACGTGCTTGGCGCACCAGAATACTGTCACGCAAACTTTACCAATTACTTTACGTCAAAGTTCTGGTCAAACCCAGTATTTTTCGGGACTGTTAAAGGAAGAAAACCCTGCTATTTTAATACAGGGGTAATGGTTATTGATATGAGGAAATGGAGGGAAGGGAAAAACACAGAGAAATTGGAGTATTGGATGAGAGTACAAAAGAAGTACAGGATTTATGAGCTGGGTTCATTACCTCCGTTTTTGCTTGTATTTGCTGGTGACGTGGAAGGCGTTGAGCACAGATGGAACCAACATGGGCTCGGCGGGGATAATCTAGAAGGTTTGTGTAGAAATCTTCACCCAGGTCCGGTCAGTTTGCTTCACTGGAGTGGGAAAGGCAAGCCTTGGCTGAGAATTGACTCAAAGAAGCCATGTCCGTTGGATTCATTGTGGGCCCCTTATGATCTGTTTCGTCACAAGTCCTTGTTTTCTGATAGCTGATGAGAAAAGCTTAAAGTGGCGTGATTTGTGCAGTTGTCTGTGGTAAATGTAGTGGTGTGAGTAGTAGGTGGATTCGATGATGTATGTAAAGTGCAGAGGAATGTCTATCCACACTTTTATGGGAAGGGGCTCCAAAGAATCCCGAAGAATCGAACCCACTCCCCTAAGGTGTGGGTGGTAAATCTAGTGGCCAAGTGTTTTCTTTGTTGATATAATATGAAGTGAAGTGGAAAGTGGGAAGGTTGCAATCCCAGTGGCTCCTCTTTTGCTTTATTATTTTTTGTCGGCATACATTGTTTGATTACAGTTGGTTGTCTAGGACGTTCTGTAGATCATGTATATGTGGATTCTAGCTCTTTACCGATATGACAATCAAGCTCATCAAAATTTGTTAATACAATGATAATCTAGATGGGATTTCCCGGTTCTTAGCTAGGCTTAATTTCTTTTACAAAAATGCCTGAATCAGTGCTTATCACTCAGTTCATGCCTGAATCAAAGATGGGATCAATAAATTTCCAAATGCAGCAGCACCGCAGCCTGGCTATGCATGCGGACAAAACGTTGGAGATCTTTGAAGTCTAGCGGAAATTTCATTTGGATTATGGCTCAATTATTCTGCGAATCTAAGGTGACTCTTTAAGAATCAAAATGTTCATACGTGGAAAAAGAATTAAATCACAATATTTTTAAAAAAATTCCCGGCCATTACATATTAAGATAAAATTTTTGTATTTGTAATATAAAAGTAGAACCAGGCCACTTTTGTATAATTGGGGATATCGGGTCGAAATCTTATTTCTAGATGGAACCTAAATGCGGCCTTGAAATTCTTTATACACTTTACTTTCATCAGGCAACGAGACTTGAACATTATTAAAGAGGTTTAATCAGGATGGATGTGGACCAAATCCAAATCAAGCCTGTTAAGTTTAGCCATGCTTGGCGTGCCTAACTAGGCCTAATTGATAATTGAGGTAAGCCCAGCCCAGATAAGCCCAATAATGTGCGTCAACGTGCAACTTGTGGTGCATATCTCTTCAATCCACTTAAAACCTTTCCCTCCACAAAAAATACCCGAAATAACTATCACAATAAAAACCAAAACAATATAGAAAAAATAAAAATATCAGACAAAAACCTGGAAACATGTGGTTAAAATTTGAAGCAATTTCAAGTAAGCGTGTGCGCCAACAAAAAAATCCGCAAACGGTGCTCACTCTGCACAAACATGGCCACTTTGGCGTCAGGAAGTGCTAGTCTTGGACTAATCAATTCCCGAACTCTAAAATCAAAGCCCCCGTATTCTCCATTTCTTGGCAAAAAGCTAAAACTTATCAAACCCTCTACAAAACCCACTACCAGCTCAAGAGCACTCACAGCTTTGACGTCAAAAGCTGAGCTGATTGATGCAGTTCGTGATCTTTTTCTGGGTGTGGGAGTTGGGTTACCATGCACAGTGATGGAGTGCGGCGATATCATATACAGAAGCACTTTGCCAAAGTCCAATGGGTTAACTGTTACTGCACCTGGCGTTGCTTTGGCTCTTGGAGCTATTTCTTATCTCTGGGCCACCCCAGGCGTAGCTCCTGGATTTTTTGACATGTTTGTGCTTGCTTTTGTCGAGAGGTTGTTTAGAACCACTTACAGGAAGGTTAGTGATCTATGGCTTATTTTGTGATATCAAATTCTTATGTGGTTAATACTTTTGGTTTTTGGTGGCAGGATGATTTTGTTTTGGGGAAGAAGCTGGGCGAGGGAGCGTTTGGTGTAGTTTATAGAGTTTCTTTGGCCAAGAAGCCTTCTTCCAAGGTGTGTAAATTTTGATACAGTCCTGTGGAAATTATTCTTTTCTTCTTTTATTTGTTGCTTCTGAGTATGATTTATTATTTTTTTGAATTAGTGTTAATAGTAATTGGCCTAATTTGAGTTGGAATGTAAACTTATTTACATTGAATTTTTATTGGTTCTATACCATAATTTCACTAATGAGTTGCTTCTGTTTGATTGGTTTTACAAGACATAGGAATAATTGTATTGATCTGTAAATAGTCCATTCCTATAAGCCTTCACAACTTAAATTCTACATTAGTGGTTAAAGTAAACAGTATGTTAATTTATGGTTTTTGGTTGTGATTAGAATGAAGGTGATTTGGTCTTGAAGAAGGCTACTGAATATGGTGCAGTGGAAATTTGGATGAATGAGCGTGTTCGAAGAGCTTGTGCAAACTGCTGTGCTGATTTCGTGTACGGCTTTCTTGAGGTCTTACTCTTTTATGATTACTTCTACAATATGACTTAAGGGTATCATTATCTTGAGAAATTATAACGCGCACTTTGATAGCACATGCCAATTTATTTTATTTTATTTTATTTTTTCCTACATTGTGAGTAGAATTTTTTTGGTAAAATTGGTTTCAGAATTCTTCAAAAAAAGGAAGTGAATACTGGCTTGTATGGCGGTACGAAGGTGAGGCGACTCTTGCAGATTTGATGCTAAGCAGAGAATTTCCCTACAATGTTGGTACTCCCTCTCATCAGCCTTTCTGTATTCTGCAAGTTATCTGGACTATTCTTGTGTTTTCTGGTCAAACCTACCAAGCTAAGTCTGGCAATTCTATGGCGTGAATTATACAGCCAAACATTGATCTATCCAATGGTCTTGTTCCATTCCATTGAAATTTAGATAAAATGACCTTTGTTCTTAAAAGGAAATAACTCTTACCATTTCTCCAGCTATTTTGAGATGGTTTCACTTGTCCTTTCAAATTATTCTTATGGAGTTGATTTGAGTATTAAGTGAGTAGGGAAAATAAGATTCAAATCCTTTTTCTAGTGCTGTTATGTTTCTATATGCGTATATGCACTCTATTATCAGCGCCTCTTGGAGCAGTTGTGTTAGCTTTGCCTTTATTCTCATTTTGACTCTTCAGCAGTACTTCTAGTTTCAATTTAGCTTCCTATCCCAAAAACCAACTCTAGTGATGTTTAAAATGTCAGGTAGAAACAATGATTCTTGGAGAGGTCCAGGACTTGCCTAAAGGGATTGGAAGGGAAAATAGAATTATACAAACTATCATGAGACAGCTCCTATTTGCGTTGGATGGTCTTCACTCAACAGGGATTGTGCATAGGGATATTAAGCCACAGAATATTATTTTCTCTGAAGGTAATAAAATTGATCTTTATGGTAAATCAAAGATGGATAAGTTTGATTTTAGTAAGATTGATAGTTTTCTACACCCATTTAAAACATGATCAGGTTCTCGTACCTTCAAGATCATTGATCTTGGAGCTGCAGCAGATTTACGAGTGGGCATCAACTATATTCCAAAGGAGTTTCTCTTGGATCCTAGGTATTTTGTTTCCCATCATGTAATATGAGTACTTGCATTTTTATTCACAATTGATATCCTAGCAATTGACATCTCTATCCTACAAATAAATATAACTGTGTTTGATTTTCAATGCTGATAATAGTTAGGTCATTGCTGGAAGCTTTACTACAGCTTTATTTGAAACATTTTCTTTGTCCACCCCTTTTGGTTTTGTAAAATTTAATAGTACAACTCAAAACTGTTTAGGTGGGGCAGATCTTATGTTCTAAATATTTTACTGCAGTTAGCTTAGGTAGCATGTTTTATCTTCGCTTCCGATATTGCAAGGTTAATGATTTAAGTTCAAGCATACCTTTTTTCTGGGGAGAGAAATGATTGTTGTTCAAGATAAATATTTATCATCTTTCAGGAATAGGATAGAAACATGGGCATGACTTTTGAAAGAAGCTGATAGATTTATTATCCCTAACACCTTTTTCTTCCCCCTCGGCTTCCTAAAGAGGGATTCTAACAGTCTGATAGGGACTATGAACTTAACAAAATGAAGCACCTAACTACATGATCTTTTCAAGTAGAATAATGCTACTATACCAAATTTATTTCATTTTTTTTATCCCAAATAATGTGGCATTCATCAAGTGGGTGGTGAGATGGTGTTATGAATAATCATCCTCTTGATGAATGCTATACATCACATAACACTTTATTTGGGATAAAAAAAATTGGAACAGAATTTGACGCAGATAACATTAATCTTTTTAAGCAATTAAATTAACTAGTTGAGAAGATAACTAACTAACTACAAGTTGAAATAAGGCAACATCAAAGTAGAATAATTAAAATTAAGACAGTGATATATGAAAGTGACACTTCAATAAAATATTAGTTACATAAATTGTTTACAACTCGAAAGAGAGCAAAACACACTTGATATAAACTACACATCTTAATATTTTCCAAGGATTTTTTTGGCATACCCAAACCCAACTAAGATATGAGCCTTCCTTTACAAAGGAAAGTATTCAAACAAGCTAATAAATATACGACATTATAAAAATAATATTACATTATTGAAATAGACAAAGGAACTTTATTAACTTATGATATAGTTGTGTACTCCATCCTTATCCCAAAAGCATATTCCTTAAACAAGGGTAGTGAGAAAATTTAACTAAGGTTAGGCTTAAAAGTTGAGCTAGAGCTTTCATCATCTTCTCTAAGAAAAGCCTTATTCTTCTTTTAATTTGTTTAATAGTTTTTTCCTTTTGCCACTTGGCTATCAATTATAGTTTGAATTTATGATAGATGCGAAGAGGAGGGCTCTCTTTTTTCACCTTGATTTCTACAATTTGTGACTAGTCAAAATTTTTTCACCATTGGACCAATACTAGCCTTATTAATTTAGACAACAATTCAGGAGCATCAATTAAGTATTCCTTCTTGGCTATCCAAGGAATAGAAAAGCAGTCTAGGAAATAGAGTAAAGGTTAGTCCCTATTAGGTTCTATTAACCTATCGACAAACCATTTTGTAAACTTCCTGCAACTTCTTTAACTCTTTGCTCTTCTCCAGTAGCAAAACCACTGTTCGGGAATTTTATTTAATTTTCGTCAATTTTAACTTGGAAAAACCAATAAAGTGAATACTTATTATTTTGATAGTATAGCATATTAGCATTTTATCCCTTGCGTGGATATTATGAAAATAATTGTAAGTCCTTGCTTCAGTTCTTCAAAAAATGCTCTTCTTCTAAAGGTATTAAATCCCTCATCATCATATGATAGAATCTTTAATATTTTTATCATGAAGAACGCAATTTAGTCATAAATTCTCATTTTATGAGATATTATGACAAATTATGTATCTCTTAACATAGCCACAAACCATTCCCTTGATTTAGGGATTACCTCTGGTTGAAGTTGAGCTACTAGATTGATACTTGATAGTTTTAATTCTCCTATATTGTATTCAATATCAAAATCAAAGACTAACAATATGGCTTGCCATCTAGCAAATATTCGTTTAGATACTAGAAATTTAACATCTTTTTCCAGAACTTAGCAATTTACAATCTATCCTTAATAGAAACCTCGTGTTAAGAAGATCATCCTCAATTATTCTTTGCATACTATAATTAAAAGAAACAAAATCGGTCATAATATCTCATAAAATGAGAAGTTATGATCAAATTGCCTTCACCATGATAAAAATCTTAAATATTTTATTACACGGTTATTGGTAGCCAAGTCAAAATGGAAAACCATGAAACAATTTAAAGAAAAAGATTGAGGCTTCTCAAGGAGTAATATTAGGCTTTCCAAGTCTTATCCCAACATTCTATTCTCAGTAGTGATGTGGTTTTCCTTGAAATTTTCAAAGTGACTAATTATTTCATCTCATTGTCCAACGAAGACCATATATCACTACTCGGGATGGATGTTGGAATAAGACTTAGAAGTGTAGTATTACTAATTCTATCTTAACTTTTGGGTCAACTGTATCCCACGCTAATAAAGTTTCTGTCTGTTGTAGTAATTTAATGTTACTTTAATAATGCTATACCTTTGTTGGCTTGTTTGTATAGTCTCCTTCTATAGAAAGGAAGGCTCATGTTTTAGTTAGGTTTGCCAAAAAAAAAAATTATTGTAAAATATTAACAGATGTTCTTTGTATCAATTAGGGTTGCACAGTCAGATAGGACCAATCAGTTCGGTTCTCGATTTCTTAGAAATCGAACTGAATATAGTTCAGTTTGTTCTTGGTTTATTGAAGAACCGAACCGAACATAGTTATGCTCTGTTCATTTTCCAATTTCGATTTATTTCGATTCCTGTAACTGTGAACTGAGCTTAAGTTAGTTTGATTTTATTAAAAAATTGATCTGAAATTGAAACTGCTCCCCACTACTGTCAATTGTTCTATGCCCTTTCAAGTTAGTAAAAAATTTATGTAAGTAATATTTTATTGAAGTGTCACTTTCATTTGTCATTGTCTTAATATTAATTGTTATACTTTTATGTCACCTTATTTCGACCGGTAATTAGTTAATTTAGTACTTAATCATGTCTTTGATGATCTACTATTCTATCATTCATTCCGTCTATGCACCATTCTACTATGGGTTTATCGTCATAAGTACATGGATTAAATACTGTTTCATCTTCCCCTGGCTTCCTAAAATTGCGTTCTAATGAGCTAGCAAGGACTATTAACAAACTAAGTGCCTAACTTTGCATCATTGCTCCAAGCCAGTTACTTAATTGAATATGGAGAAGTTGGCATTACAACCAAAGAAAATAGGAAAGAGGTTTTGCATAAAATCTAAAATTCCCTAATTTGAAATATGCACTGAAAAGATTTAATCGACTTAGTTAAACACTAGGAAACTATGCTCGAACCATTTTAACCTCTGCACTGAATATTGAAGAAAAATGGGCTTATACAATGTTCTTGGGAAATAGAAACACTATTCATTGCCAATTTTCAAGCAGTTCCTAGCATATCATGCTAAAATAGAATATAGCTTGGTGTAAACCAAGATTAGATGACCATTTTCACAACCAGCAAAACTGCTGTGAGTTCAAAACACCCTTCAAAGTTACATCTTTACTTCATACCCAATATTCACATCTCACACAATTTTAATGTGATGTTTCTTTATCATGTGGAGTTCATTAACTTCTTTTATTTCTTCCTTCTCAGGTATGCTGCACCAGAACAATATATTATGAGCACACAAACTCCATCTGCTCCCTCAGCTCCAGTGGCAACTGCACTTTCCCCTGTCCTCTGGCAGGTGCAACATCCACTGCAAATCACCCCAACTTTATTTTCATTAGCTAGCATCTTTCTGTGAAAATCCTTTTATTCGTTAGTTCTGATCACATTGTCCTTAAACAGTTGAATTTGCCAGATAGATTTGATATCTACAGTGCTGGTCTTATATTCATGCAAATGGTGAGTACTCTGGAAAAGCTTTGTTTACTTTCTTGTTATTGACTTAAATCGAAAGAACTTTATATGAACACTTATAAGCTGGTCCTAGTTTGGATGTCAGTCTTTCATTTTTAAGTGCAGTAAGCACCACTTAATAATCCTCTTCCTAGTGCAGTAACACATAGCAAACATACTGTATGATAAGATAGCTACAGCTTAGCCATTGGGGTTTAAGTTCTCAATGTTATATATTAAAGGTTGGAAGTCCTCAAATGGATTTACTCATAAGCCATGTAAAGTGTTGGAAGTCCTCAAATAGTTGAACCAGATATTTTGAATCTGTATATTCCAATCTTTGAACATTAGCTTTTACAATAACAGTAGATTACTTATGCATGCTTGAGTATAGCTTAGATATAACTTTTGTGGATATTAACTGGTGTTTACTTTGGGCTGACCTTATCTGCCATAGTAATTACAGAGGACTTTTCAGATTTAGTTCTGACAATCGTGTTATTGTGTCATTTTTATAGGCATTTCCAGGATTACGTACTGACAGCAGCCTCATACAATTCAACCGTCAGCTAAAGAGGGGTGATTACGACTTAAATGCATGGAGGAAAACTGTAGAGCCTCGCGCTGGCCCTGATATCCGCAGGGGCTTGGAATTGTTAGATTTAGATGGTGGCAAAGGATGGGAACTTTTGACATCAATGGTCCGATACAAAGCACGGCAAAGAACCAGTGCAAAAGCAGCTCTAGCTCATCCCTACTTTGATGGGGAAGGGCTATTGGCATTGTCTTTCATGCAGAACTTGAGATTGCAAATCTTCCGGGCCACACAACAGGATTATAGCGAAGCTGCCAAATGGGTAATACAGCTAATGGCAAAATCTGGAACACAGAAGGATGGCGGCTTTACAGAAGCTCAGCTTCAGGAGCTCAGAGTCTGTATCTGAACTATAATCTGAAATAACTATCTTTGCAAAAATTAGAAATAGACAATGTTTAACCATTCTATCCTTGTTGTGTAGGAAATGAAGCCAACAAAGAAGGCAAACGCACAAAGAAATGTGCTTGCTTTAGCCCTTAAACTGCAGAGAAAGATTGTGAGAACATTGAATGAGAGTATGGATGAGCTTAACAGTCGCAGGAAGAGTCTGTGGTGGAGCAGGTGGATCCCAAGAGAGGAATGAATTAATGAATTACAATACTGTAAATACATTTTTACTTCTTGTGTAAATTTTGTGCACTAATGTGAACTGACTGTTCTAATGGAATAGAGTAACGACTTGAAATATAAGAAACTAGTTGGAACCCCATAAAAACATACCTGGAATTCTTTGAACGCAGGTTTAAACTCCTTACATTAATGATAAACATATATAAATAGAATTACACTGAATCAATTCCATTCCTGTGCCACTTCCTAAATTCTAATGGATGTCAATAGTTTTAAATTTCATCAGAAGCCTCCCTGAAAATGGTTGATCTATCATAAACCTCTCTGAATATTTTTTATTTTAATTCGTAAGCATCATGTAATTTGTTAAAAAAAAAAACTCCCCTGCAAGCCAGATGTCGTGTCTCTGAAGAATGTTAGAACTCTTTAGTGAATTATTGACAACGCACACAGGAAACTGGCAATGGAGTCAATGGTGTAGGCAAGTTTGACGTGCAAGTATGTCTCTACGTACAACATGAATGCTGAAATTAACTCATACAAGCTTCGTATGTCTCTACGTACAACATGAATGCTGAAATTAACTCATACAAGCTTCGTACTAATCAATTAAAAGCTCTTAAATATTTGATACGGGTGTTATAAGACAACTGTATTGCTAATAAAATCGTACTATTGGTTACTATTTCTACTTATAAAATATATGAGTACTGCAAACTTCATGCTACGTTTGAATGATTGAAGACTTTCAAACAAAAGAATATATAGATAATTAAGGTTGAAACTGATGGGTAAGTGATTCAAGAAGCACACAAGCGTTTGGGAAGGAAAGTTGCTTAACCAAAAAAAAACAGCCATAAGAAATTATGGTGATGGAGTAACTAATAAATAATGTGACAGCTGGGAGAGATTAGATAAATATAAGAAATATTAAAAATGTCGAGTGTATCAGAGGCAATGGCATTGTAAATCACGAGAACCTCACGTGCAACTCTGACCTTCTTGTTTAGTACAACCAAGCCATTATATGGTTAAATTATACATATAAATATATGCAAATACAAGGGAAAACCCAACATATGAAATATCGAGGCACTTCAATCTAAGACTGTGACACTTTGATTACAGTGCAATTTCATAGTCTAATTATTATTATTAGAAATATTGTGCTGTGTCTTAACTTTTTCGATTTCCCCAAAGCTTTGGGCATTTAACACTCCCATGATAATAATATATATTTGTCATTCTGCATGGAAGCAACCGCTGTGTGTGACCACAATACTGGCCTTGTTCTTTTCTCTTTTTGGCTATTTTTTATTTTATTTTATTTAAGATTTTCATAAATGATATCAAAACGCGTTTAATCAGTATCTGTTCTTGTGCATAAGGGAGTGCGAAGTTGAAATAATTCTCAAATGAACACATATACTATATAGTATTTTGTATCTTTGATTTGAAATTACCCTTAAATTATATGCCTATGATTGTGATGAGTGACATGGTTATAATATTGCTTTGAGCATCTAAATGTAATCTTAATAATCTTATACAAGTCACATTCAAACCTAAACAATCTGATTTGTCGAAATCTTATTGTTTAATTGGAGTCGGTCTCGAAGATTAAGTATAGTAATTCAAATCAATCGAATAACCTTTGTGCATGATATTCATTGTAAACTAACAAACACAACATATAGCATCTAAAATCTTGTCTACACTTAAAAATAAAATTAAATGGACGGAGTAAGCCAACAAAATGCTGATGCTGGTAATCAGCTCCTGATGAAAGAGATTATTGACAGCTTATAATAACTTTCAAAGAGACAATACTTAACATTTGATGATAGTTTATTAAAATGATGAGAATGTCAATAAGCCAATAATAAATTGGGGGGGAAGCACGAGACCAAGCAAGTTGTGCTTTTGCTTTGCTAACTTTTGGTGAAGTTATACTTTAATCAATCTCTTTGGTTGGGTTTTGAGCTCCTCAATTAATTTTATTAAGCTTATTGTTGTTGCTTACTATAGTGGAATCTTGGTCATAACCTTGAAATTTCATAGTACTCTCTCTTTCTTCCTTGAATACAGTGTAAACTCATCAGATACTGTTGAAAACTTCAGGCATCATAATTTCTCTTAATACAAATACACTTCAAATATAATAATCATAAAATAATACCAATATAAAAAAAAATGCAACAATAAATAGTATAAATTTTACATGGTTCGAAAAAATTGTTACCTATGTTGTTTGCGGACACTAGGATCAAATCACTAATATCAACAAGAGAGAAATTACAAAGTTTAGGTATGATATGTAAATACTCACAAATACAATGAGACCAATTTGTAAAGTTTATAAAATAAATGATAAAATCATAAATATTGGACTATTTTACAAAGTTACAAAACTAACAATAAAATCATAAAATTTACAAAATTGGAGGTCCTGAATAAATTTTTTTAATATATTGCAATGAAAGATGAAGATGCTCTATAAATTCCGAGTTTTTTTTTTTTGAATTTTTGAGATGCTAAAACAAAGATATTTCGACTCCTTTTATAACATAACTTCTTCTCATTCAACACATAATTCAACTAGTTGGTAATAAGTTTTCAATACAACTTGTCAAAATTTCCAAGGTTGGTGT
>JAXCLQ010000009.1:12312167-12325214 GCA_035584115.1 Cedrela odorata | reverse complement strand
GGAGCCTCAAAGAGAAGATTATCAAGCAGAGGTCTAGGAGGTGTCCTCAGAGAGCAAAGGGCAAAGCTTTATATTATTAGGAGATGTGTGGTTATGCTTCTCTGCTGGCATGATTAATCAAGTCCGATGATCCTCTTTAATTTCTTTTCTTTTTCTTTTTCTTCTTTCTGTTTTGGTGGATTGTAAATACCGGCGGCGGATAACATCGGAGAGTTAAACAAAAGTTTTGTATCGCTTGGCGTTGTGGGCTATAATATGTATACTAGATAGCTTCGAATTACAACTTTTGATATCAAACAAAAAGCTATGGTTGCTGATATTCTTTATTCTTTTATATTAGTTCTTGTTTTCTACATATCCAATTTTCTCTCCAATTGAAACGAGTATGTTCATTATCTACGGGATTGCATACCTCGAAAACACAGGCATGCATCTTTGGAAGTTTCTATAATTTCTTGCACAATTTCTGTTATTCCTCCCACTAATTCCATTTGGGATTATGGCTCTTACATCGTACCTAATAGTGGGAGATTTGAAATTTGAGCCATCAATATTAGAGGCTTCATCAGAAAGTCAAAGCAAAATACCCTTACCTTATCATCTCCTTTTCCTAGTTTTTACATTCAATCATCATACACGAATGACCATTAAGAATAATGGAGTTATTGTTAAATGGGATAATTTGTGGATTTTCTTCAGGTACTTTTGTCATGAACTCCTTTTTTTTAAAAAAAAAAGTTATTATTATTATTATAATTAAATATGGCATAAACTCCTTAAGCTTCTGCATGCATAACACAAATGGCTTTACAATAATACTTAAGAATAGAGAAAATGGTCATAATAAGTCTGGTACCACTAAGGCAATGGTGAACCAAATATAAAAGTATATCTCAGTTTTCCACTTTTTTGACCAAATAGCAATAGTTTCTCCAAAATTTCTAGTTGGAGTAAATGGCTATATTATGTCTTTGGGACAGTATAAAGTAGGAAAAATCCATGCTAAATCAGCGCGAGGATAGTGTTCAAGGGCCATAGCAATCCACATCATGTAGGCCCATTAATCATTTGAATTGACAATTAGTTGAGATAATCCTACCCTTCAAACTGTTTTATCTTCCAATAATTATAACAGATATCCTACTCCTTGCTGCTGCCATTTCCAAAGGCACGTCCAAAAGGTGCCAAATTAGTTGATAAAATTTGTATTAATAATCAAAATACTTATTAGTATTTTGGCAAAATTTGTATAATGTTTAATTTTTTTTTTCTTTTTGTCTTATTTGATTGTTAGTTAATAATCAAAATAACAAAAATTATATAATTAAAATAAATTAAAGTTGGTTTACTGGTCTCCATCGTAACCTTGTTTTGATTTTCTTGTCTTCAACCTAACAGCATTCCTCTCGTTATTAAATCATATATAAATAGAATATATATATATATATATATATAGGTTCTAAGCCGGAATCAAATTTTTTTTTAATAAGAACATCCAAACACGCCCTATAGATTCTACTGGATGAAGGTTTAGACGTTTGTGGGTTTTGTGTGGGCTTAAGGAATTATTGGTTTACAACCCATACATTCACAAGTGCCACGTGTACGGTAAAGGAAGGAGGTGGGGGTGAGGTGGAGAAGGAATTATAAAATGTTTCCAGGTGCAGAAAAGAAGGTTGACATAGGGCAGATTATAGAGTGACACGTTTCAAAAAAAATTCTGGAAATCGAAAATAAAAATAGAGTTCACATTGAATTTAAAGGAAAAAATAGAAGAAAGGTTAACGTGGGACATGGGTTGATCGTCAGTCAGGAGTGCAGAAACTGAAAATAGAGATGTAATATTGTGGTTGTCGGCCACACAGCACAGGAAAGGTGGCAAGTTCTTCTCAATGAATTGAAAACCGACAGAACGTGAAACGTCAAATGGGCAAGCTTTTACCAAGCCCACGTGCACCTCTTTTTATCTAAAACCCCACCACCATATTTGTCTGAGGGGACCGCATTTCTCTCTCTCTCTCTGTCCTCAATTATTGTTTACTTGATCTTCTTCTTCTTCTTCTTCTCCTGCTTCAACTGTCTTCAACCAATAAATAAATTTATATATTAATTTAATTTTAAAATTAATAATGAATTGTACATATAAATTTCAATATAAATTATACGAATAAAATATTGAGAAGACATGACAAACGTTAATATTTTGTATCCTTTTAATACATTAATTGTCGATCATTATAATTTTAAATAGAATGATGTTATTATAATTCTTTAAAGTTCTTTTAAAAACACATCATTTTTATTTATAATTTTAACTTTAAATATAAAAAATTTCATAAAAATATAATATATATGATTAAACTTATATATTTTGTTTTTTGTTAAATATTATTTACACCGCTCCTATTATATTTATAATTTATTACTTACTTATAATTTTTTTTATTATTTAGTAAAACATAAAATAAATAAAAATATCTCTTATTCTATAACAAAATTAAAAGAATTTTACTAGTTTTTACCTTTTATTTATAAAAATTGTCCTTTTTTTTAATTGCATAATTAAATTCCGTAAAATTCTTACTTTTTTATTCTTCTACTTTTGATATGAAATATGATTATAAGTAAAATAATAATAATAATAATAACTCTCATTATTTATTGAAAATTAAAAAATTTGAAGAAAAATATCATATTTTAACTGAGAATTTATAAATAATAAAAGTTCTCGTAATCTAGGGTTTGAATTAATTATTAAATTTGTAAATTACATAATAATATAGTTTACATAAATGGAAGATGAGAAGAGTTATTTTTTAAATTAGTAGAGTCTAATAAGAATTTTTTTTTTTTAACTTTAATATATTTTAATGAAATAAATAACCAAGAAAGTAATACATTTTATGTAAACGTTAAAATATAAAAATTATTGTTCAACCAAAATAAAATTTATGATCTCTTAACCTCAAAATATTTAAGAGTGCTCTCTCTAAAGTTGTTTTTTTTGGTTTATAAAAATAAAAATAAAAACAAAGACAAAATCATTATTAAATGTGTTGGGTTGAAGAATCATGACATATATCATATCATAAATAATTGAGGATTAACAAAATCTTAAATAATGGAGGCTCTTCTTCTCTTGTTCTTCACAAACTGAGCTAAGCTATTGTAGTAGGACCACACTCTAAATTTAATTGTTAAATTTGCCAATATTATAAGCAAGATGGAGGGTTTGTATCATTTAATATAAATGAGCACATAATTGCGTACCGGGTAATTAGAATACCTATTGTTACCGATTTTCAAATATTTGTCTACACAAGCATAGATGCTTGACAGTTAAGGTTAGGTAATGAAGGGTTTTATTATGCCAAATGAATTGGATTATGCAAATGCAAGAATAAAGGCATGTTTTTTTGGTTCAAGTTTGTGAAAGATTTTGGCTACCAAGACACACATTTTATTCGTCAATGTAATCAATCAGCCGACCATTACTTACTCTCAAGCAATTCTTAGCACTCAAGTTCAGATTACCACCAACAGAAATTATTTGAGACGAGAATTTAGAATACAAATTTGGTATAAACTATAATTTGAATTTTGAAGGCTGCCGATTGCATCTGGCGGAAGCCAAAAAAAAGCCAGGATGTTGTGGCCCTCTCTGTTCTTTTCTTGCTTCTTGGAATAAAAAGAGAGAAAAAAAAAGGCCAACTTTTGTTCCATTGAACTGTTTAACAACAACAAACAGTGGCCCAGTTTCTATGGTTTTTCCCCAGGCAGCTTTGTGTTTTACATCAAAGGAGTAACCTACTCCTAAACAACAACAGCAGTAACGTGCACTTACCCTTCAAAACATGCTGCCAAGCTGCCAGCCAAGTTAGCTAACTGTATTTATCTCAAGTCTTAAACCGGCTTCCCCACAACCAATCATGCTGCCCATCAACAAGCCAACACGCTCTAGCTACATTTTAGCAGCTTATAATCTGCCAATTATCAAGCCAACTTTTATTATCTGTGAGGCTTTTTTAAGTTCATGAATCTTTCAGTTCTCTACTTAATCTGTGCTATGGCCTCATTCCTTCAATTTGTTTATGTTTCTTTGACTTCGACATAACATCTGAACATGAATTCTCCCACTAATTAGATGGTCCTAATTAGATGGTCCACACGATATTTCGTTTAGTCACAGTCGCGAGCTGTATTCCATTATATTTTTCCTTTTCCTAAGCTTATCCTTTGAGACGAAAACCGGTCAAAATGAAAGAAAATTGCCAGACTAACTAGGACTAAAATGCTTTGTCAAGTTGCTATATCAAATAGACAAAACGTCAACCTAGTTTATAATGATTTGTGCATTACTTTGTCAGATTACTAAATGATATAAAAGGATCAACCTTAAAGACAATGAAGAGCCACCTTAAGAATTGCGACAAAAGATTTTAGAACTGACGTAGGTAAAATCAGCCCAGATCATTCGATGCATACTATTATCTGTAATGAAGCTGCTACAAGAAACTAGATAAAAGTTTAAAGGATGTAAGTTGTTAGCTGATTTACATCGTTTTGTTTATATAAAACTTAAGAAATTACGATAGTAGACATGACTATGCTCTAGTCCCAAACATGATAAATTACAGCGCAGGTTATATAAACTGCAACTCACTTGGCAAAAATATACCACTACTATGTAACTTTGCCACCATAACCAATAGTTTGGGTGTCCACCAAAAACTAAAGTTCAAAAGTCACAAGGAAAGTTTGAAAGGCAAAGTTCTCACAAAAGCAACCACCAAATATTCATGAATTTAGTCAATCGCCTTACTTCCACCCCACGCAATGAAGCTGTCCTGGGAACCAAATTCCTAAAAAGAGCAAGTAAGGGACGCATTAGAATCAAACAAAATTTAGAGAAAATAAAGAGTTCAATAACACCATTGAAGGGTATAGCAAAAGGGTGGAGAGGAAAACATACCAGCTGGCTCAGTCGAAATTCTGGAGGTGTATCAAGTTCTATGTTTGCTGGATCAAGGACTAGATTTTGACAATCCTCCAAATCCTTTTTCAAATCCTCAGGACCTAATTGAGCGTAATCAGAGAGACAAGGTTTCCCCTTTAATGTCCTATCATTCCTATTTCCATCCCTATTTGGAGACTGGCTTTGGAGGAGCTCAGCGCATAGAGATAGCCCTTCCACAAGTTGTTGCGAATCCAACAGATTCTGTGATTCACTGTCCCACCATTTAGGGTCTTCTTCTGCATGATTATCATTATTATCTACCATCTGATTAGCATGATTTTCTGCATTGACATGATTACTATAACTGGGATTTTCACAGTTAGGCTGAACATCTTCTTCCACATACCTCATCTCAGGTGGCTTACATGAAAAAAAAAAAAAAAAAGACAATTAAGTCATGAAAGAAAGCAGCTGAAAACAGATTTTCACACTACTAGTTAGAGAGAGACTTCTACCTGAGTAAACGGATCTATGCACAAACTAGGAGACTCTTGCCTTAGTTCAAAGTCAGGACACCTTTCTGTACGAGGTGGGTAAGGAGTCACTGACTTTGGAGTGACTGGATCTACTTTTGGAATTGTGGGATTAGTGCTTTCAAGAATATCTTGTTCAATTTTATCACCCTGTTTGGCCTGTTGCTGCTGATAAAATATTTTAGATATAACATACTCCCCATCCTTTTCATCTTCCTCTGTTCCTAGGTGATACTGGTGCATCACCCAATTAGTTTTCTCAGCTTTCCCACCTCTGACCATGCTCAAATAGAGCACCATAATCTTCTTACACCCTTTTTGAAACCCATCCAACATCACTGGTTTAGTCCTGCCAGTCTTGTGCCAGCGCACATCACCGGAATCATCACCATTGATCTTTCGACGCTTTCGAGTTCCAGTATTGTAAGCCTTGACTGCTCTATGAAAGAAATGGGCCACACTTCCATCTTGCCTGACACCTAAATTTTTCATTTAAAAAAAATTAAAATTAACTAAAGCGAACTAAGGATCAAAGTAGAAATTGAGGCTAAACTCTCATTACCAACCTGGTAAATTTTGTGGATGTGTGTAACAGATTCCATCGTCTTGATTAACAGTTGGAATGAACTCATCAATAAATGGATGGGGTTTTAAGCCCTCCACACCAGCTTTTGCAAGTAAATGCCACACAATCTCTTGCTCAGATGGATCAAATTTCACACCCCGGGGTAATCCAGGCCACTCTTGAACCACCTGGTAACAAACAGGTGTTAAATGCTTTTATGTATTAACAAAAAGGTTTTGAGATTAACAAACTGTAATATAATTTTTAAAAAATTTAAATATAGATAAACCCCAAAATTATGTGATGTCCCCCCTGTGATGATCAAGGCTTCAAAATCTCCGAAACTTTGCAATTAACTAAATTCACTGGAAATAATTTGATGTTGTAATAAGAGAAATTATGTTAATCCATCATCACCCTAGTTCTGAAAACAATTCCGCATTACTTGCTCAAGATCGTGTCAGGATCAGTCAGATAGATTACTTGAAGCAATCATATTGCACCCACAATAAATAGAAAATATTTAAAAGAAGAAAACTTCAAGCTTCGTGCAACTCAGTCAAACTAACATTTTGGAGCAGAAGGGAAGGAATAACGTTCAAACCCAAGTACGGGACGAATTTTGCAGATTATACAAATTAATGAGTTATAACACTAAATCTTTCATCATGCTTAGTGAATTAGTCAGTATAGACAGTAATATACACTAAAAGTCCTGAGTCAAGCTCTGCTCTCCCAGTATAAATTGATAAAACATATATTAAATTTGGAGATCCATAGAAGAAACAAGTTTGCAGGTAAAAGATTATAGATGGAACAGAAAAATTTGCTCTCTCAAAAAAAGTTTTTGAAAAAAGGAGTTTTCTTTGAAAAATTTATAGCCATGAATCAATATTATACTTTCATTAGTAGCATACTTTACTCTTGCTACAAAATCTCAAATGTGGTGAAACATTATTAAAAAGTCCATGCATCTGAAACTGCACTAGAAGGATCTGATGATGAGATGGAAAGTATCAAACTAGCAGCACACAAAAATAATAATAATAATAATAATAATACACAAGTAAAAATCAACATGTAGAAACAAAGATAGGGACGTCAAAATCATCAAGTTAACACAGTATATTACCAAAAAAAGAAATTCGGTAATAACAAAATTTCACCATAATAACTAAATAATTTTAGTTCCGATGAAAGAATGAAAACCCCTACAGCTAAATCAAAATTTGGTGATCTGACCTGAGCCAAGAACAAGGGAAAGTGAAGCATGAAAAGCAAGTTTTGGAAAGCAAGCATAAGCTTCAACTTTGCAATGACTCCCAAAACTATAGAGCAATACCATGGTAGATAACTACTCACCATATAAGATCTTCAGGTGACAAACTACAGTCAATAACACCAAAGAAGAAAGATAAATAAGTAAACAAAAACCAATAAAATGAAAAAATATCTGGTACATTGTCAAGAACCCGATTCGTCTTTTTGCTGGATATTTTAAATTATCTCATCTCTAAACATATCTCCAAACTAGGTTTTCGTACTAGTAGTTGTTGAATGAGTTTGATGTCATAATCTCAAAGTCTCAACCATCTTTATTGATGAGAATACAAATGTCATTTTTTCTCTCTTAATATTTAGTCTTTTATACTTAATTAGTGCCTAAATATATTCATTATTCTTATTATTTTTGTTTAGGACGCAATTGGAGGCGTTAAGTGCAAAACGAAGTTAATTGAGTGATTTTGGACAGTTTCAACATTAGTACGTAATATGGGCGTAACTCTCTCATTTGAGCTCCGATTGAGATAATTCAAGATGATAAGGAACGACAAGAAAAAGTTCTACAACTTGTATTGTTGATGTTTTCGAATGTTTTTTAGCCTGCAATTCTAAGATGTGGATTTGATGCGGTTTATTTTTGAAAGTTTCCAAATCTAGTACGCGAAAATTCTAGTTAAAATCACCACCTTCTTAGTTATATTGGGACTTTGTTTTATTTTAATATTTCTTTCATTAAATCAGCATTTTCCTAGTTATATTAAGACTTTAATTTATTTCTTAATTAGTCATATTTGAAGATTGTTGTTTTAGGATAATATTTAGAATATTTTTAGGGATTTTGTAGGCTTGGAAGGCAAATAAATAACGTGTAAAAAGGGTAGATTTGATAGACACCTCTTTGTCCCCTCTTTTTTATAATTTCTCTTTCAAGTTTTATCATAGCCTTGCGTGGCTAAACTTTTATAATTGCTCAAAGAAAATGGAAGCCTCAGAATCAATAAAACTGTGAGATTTAATTTATTTTTATTGTTCAATTTATGCTTTGAGTATTGGATGTTCTTTTGTGTTTATTTTCATGGTTGTCTTATTTAATTACTAGGAAGCCTACTAGTTTATTATTCGTTACAATCTACCACTAGGTTAGAAATCAATTCCGTAATTGATTGATCCTTCTAATTTAAGAAGCAACTAAAATTTAACAATTTGCAAAGTTAGAAATATTTAGATCTTAGGAAGAACACTTGACTAAATTAAATGCAACAGCTTGTGCCTGTGTTGTTCAACTTCATCGATCTCTCTAATTCTTAAGGCTGATATTAGATTAAACCTTTAGCGCTTGTCTTGGGTTGCTTAGTAGTTAGTGTTAATCAGATCGCTTGTTTTCTAATTATCTACGACTAAGGAGAGATAGGAAAATAAATCCAACGGTAAATATTCAAAGTGTGAATTGATATATAGATGCATCAATGATTAGTTGTAAAATTCTGATGGTGGATGTTGACTTAGACCAAAGTTTGTTCTGGTGATTAATTTTAATACCTTAATTTTAATTGTTCCTTAGTTGTTTTTCTTAAATTTATTTTCGTTATACTCAAAACCCCCCATCCTTATTCATGTAGCATAAAATTAAGCTAGATACTTTCTATGGAAACGATCCTTACTTACACCACTACATGTATCTTTAAGAGTATAGGTTTTATTTTTGGTTGCTTACGACAACACACCATTTATCTAGGCCTTCATAATAATACACAATATTATTTTTAAGCTGTCGTCCACCACTCTTGTTGTCTTTTCTGGTCCAATGGCTGGGAAGTATAATGAGGAGCAGCCTTCCCTCTCATTTAAACCCTTAGCCAGGTTTTGAAGCCAAGACATAAAACACCTCTATACATTTGCAAGGAGGCCTACGCCTTTAGGCTTCCCATTGTCATTAGTCACAACTCTACTTGTATTCTCTCTTATACAAAAAACCTATTTCATCTTACAAAATATCCTCCACATCAACTATGAATTGAAAAGCTTATACAATTTTCCTAACCAATACCTAAGAACATCATTCATATTCCAAAAGGGTTCAATGAATATATTTTTTCCCTTTTCATTGGACATTGGATCAAAGGATTGAGCACCAGCTTGAGGCAAGACACTTGTTTTTCCGTCAAATGGATGCAAAATAAGATAATAGTGTCATTCTAAAGTTATGATCAACATTACTAATGACCTACATGTTGAATTATTACTTAAACCAAAAGTTTAAATTTAAAGTAACAGTCCAAATAAAACTATTTAAGTTTTTTATCATTCTCCCTCACGTGCAAGGTGATTTTATTTCATGAACTTTGTCACATGAATCAAAATCATTATTTTAATTTTGGTGTTTAGTAAATTCAAGACATTGTGGTTAAGCCTACTTCGACACCATGTCAAGTTGTCACTTGACCTAAAAGCTCAAGTGGTAATTCACACTACAAACAACAATATTTCATTTCACTCGAAACAGAAAACATCATCTAGTGAACATAAACAATAGTTAAGTAGTGACAGTGACACCAATTCTATTATCACAGATAGAAGACATAACAAGTAAACATAGTTTACTGGTGCAAACAAATTATTCAATCAAACTATTCTTAATTTAGCAAAAAATATATAACTGATGTATTTACTATATGTTTGACGTAATATCCAAACATTAATTCACAATTTTGATGAGATGATCATAATTCTGTTAATTGTTAATAGAACTGATAAATAATCAGGAGGCATATAAAAGCTAGAAACATACATCACTGTTGTCAATAACGTTGTGGCAATTGGGACAGGCTTTAGTTGGGTTGCTTTGCCATTTAACTCTCTCTTGATCACATGTACCAGATGCACTTTTGATTTTTGTTGCAAATCTGTTACCGTCTACTAACCATGATGGTCTGCTGAAAATAAATCTTCTTGCAGTTAAAAATTCCATACTAAACAAAATAAATATTCCTTAACATTGTGTGTCTGTCGCGATCTCCTTCATTTTATGTGAGTTACCCAGATAAATACTAAAGAAAATTACTTGAACCCATTGATCAAAATTCAATTCACAGCCATTATATTAATGAACAGTTTCATATGATTCAGTTGTCAAGACATTCTTGAAATCTGTATGTTGATTCTTGTTTCATCTACTACTTTTTACTCCAAGCTTCTCAAAAATCAAAACTTTGCAAATAAAACATGCACGGAATAAAAAAAAGTTATTAACTTTCTCAAAACAAAATCGCAAGCATGTAGAATAACATGATCAATCCAATCACATTACAAGTTTTCACTCCGATGCAAACAACAACTCCATCATTCACTGCATATTTAACAAAATAAATCACTTCAATCCATATAACTTACAGCACTCAAATATATAAAATTCAATAAATCTAGATAGTCAATAAGCATGTTTCTAAATAAAAATTAAAAAAAAAAAATTGAAGTAGTTAAATCACAACTGATCCACGAGCTTAAGACAAGATAAAACACAACCTAAGCCCTGTTTTCTTCTTTCATCCTATCAATCACAGATTGAACAAGAAAACATAAACACGTGAAGGACATTGAGAACAACACTTCTTTAAAAGAGAACATGGAGCGCCGACGCTTTATGTTAACTATCCGAGATTAGAGCGCTTACCCAGCCATCAATTTTTCTCTGCTTCGCTTCTTCGACTTCAATTTTTTGAATATTCAGTGGGGAATATTTAATGGTAGCAACTTTCCCTTCATTATATTTTTATTTTGTTAATTTAATATTATTATTTGCTTTCATTTGAAATTTGAAACGACGTTGTTAATTTATAATTTCGAGTTAAAGAATAAAGGCGCCAGCTCAGGTCATGATGGCCATGGCGGTAAAAATGATTCAGTGCGACTCATCGTTCTTTGTCGTTGACTTCTTAATGGTGTGATCCCGCCGTTCCATCTCGTCGACGGCCCGTGGTTGTGAGCGCCGTTTTGGTGATATTATTTGGCAATACGAAAAACCCAAGTAAAATGGGCCATCATATATGAACTTAAGCAATTTTGATCCTACTTCAGGCCCAGTTCATTTGAGTTTAGATAACCTGATGACGGCTCCCCTACTGCCTGGATTTGGGTCTAATGAATTTTTTTTTATTTTTTATTTTTTAAAGAATAAAAATACCTTCAAAAATTGGGTCTAACTCTTGTTTATTTACAATCTTAACCTTAGATAAAATTATATAAAAGGATAATTATAATTTATCCACTTCGCCCTCAAACCATCGTACTAATCTATCTATTAATGTTAAGTAGACAAGGAATAAATTAGTCATTTCCATATATAAATGCTAAGAATACCTTGTATTTTTCTAAATACATCCATTATTTAATTTATTTTAATTTATAATAACTAAAACAAATAAAAAAAACAACTAAATCTAGTAACCAGCGGCCACTAAGAGCCTGGCGTGGTCAGATACATTAATAAAGGGTAGGATACATTTACCTTGTACGTACATACAATGATCGGAATCGTATGAAAAAGCAACGATCAATAAAAGCTGCCAGCCTGGCTGATTAAATAATAAAATTGACCCCAAAAAAGTCGGAATAGATTTGAAGAGATCTTGACCTTTCGTTTCGTTGTAAATTGTTTTTGTCAGTAACTTGTCACATACCTTAGAAAATTGTCCTTTAGTTTTTATGCTTCACAAATTATTTATTTTTATTTAACTCAATCATTGATAAAGTTATTGTTGTCTTCATGTGATTGAGGCACAGGCACCCACTACATATTATAATACTATCTCATCTACCACACCTCACCAACCCAACTTTCTCATAAAATATTATTTTATTTGATGCCACGTTGTTCTCCACTTGACAAACGGACAAGGAATTATATTTATTTATTTATTTTTTTAAAGAAAATATTGTGTGTTTCCCTATTTTGGGAATTTGAATTTCAGAAGTAATCCAATGTTAGTAGCTATTCATTATCTTTTGATTTAAGGATATTTTTTAATTATATATAAAAATACTATCTAAGGTACAAAAATCCCATATAACATATTACTTGTAAGTACAATGTTATGTATTAATAAAATTTAGTGTAGTTAAGATTTAAGTGTATTTTATATATATATATATATATTTAAGAGCATAGTTGTAATAATCATTTTTGGTATAATTTAAGTGTAATAATTTTTTTAAAAAAAAATTATTAAAATTAATTTAATTTTAAGAGTTATTTAGTTTTAAATAAAGTAAAATAAAATAAAATAATAAAAAGGCAAATGAGCACTATTATTTCATTTATGCCATCTACATCTTTTTCCCAAGAAATATTTATTACACCAAAAATTACAAATAATGCATTGTAATGATGTAATCCAACAAGTATATGTTTCATTTGATTGCTATAATATAAACTCTTAATAAGGCTAACAAGAAATGGTGGTTAAACATCTCAATCTATATATTTTTCCAAGTAAACAAAATATTTCACGAAACTATGTATATATTTTCATTAGCCCATTTTGCATGGCTATTCTTGAATCCCAACAACATCGTTACAGCTCGACCTACCTCAGAAAAATGTCATTGCTGCTGTCCTTGCTTCAAATATGAAACAAGTCATGAAAACGAAACCCAAAAACGTGTGGTTAACGTTTTTCATATTTTATACGCAAAAATGTTTCAATGCAAAT
>JAXCLQ010000009.1:12289588-12300765 GCA_035584115.1 Cedrela odorata | reverse complement strand
GCCAGTCTAGGCCAATTCAACTCGTTGGCTCAACGAAAAAAAAAGGCAAAAAATTCCTGTAACTTGCAAGCTGGAAAAGATTGAAGTTGAAGAGTAACATTGTAAATTGCAACCTTTAATTTTTAATTTTTTAATTTTTTCTATTTCTTCGATAAATAATCATTCATTTTTCATCTTTAAATTATTTTTTTTACTTACTCTTTATCTTTTTACTTACTCAATCTTTCTCAACTCAATTTTTCTCAATTTAATTTTGTTCTTCTGAACATAATATTTATAATCAATTAATTTTAGTAGAAGTAAATTGTAAACACCACAAATTTTGACAGTATGAGGTTAGTAATTATATTAGTACATTTAATTTAGTATTTACTTTATTTATTAATTTTAAAATTTTAATTAGTATTTAATTTAGCTATTTTAGTTAGTATTTAGTTTAATTAATAATTTTAAATTTTTTACTGGTATTATTTTGTTATTAGTTTTTTTAATTTTTGTCGCTATTTAATTTTAAAATTTTAGTTAGAAAATAATTTATTTATTTTTGTTAGTATTTAGTTTAGTTAATAATTTTAAAATTATTGAAAAATTATTGAGATTAATAATTTTAAAATTATTGAGATTAATAATTTAATTTTGTTATCAATATAAAAATTAGAGTTAGTATTTAATTAATTTAAAATTTTAGTTATTAATTACTAAATTTTATTAGTTATTAATTTAATTTATGAGGTTCAGACTGAAATATTCCCCTCATTGTATTTTTTTAATTAATTAATAAAAATTAATATCTTCAAATGTATTTTTTATATAATTTTTGGTAATTTATAAAATATTATGTTTAATTTTAATTCAATTGAAAAAAAAAAAGTTGAACCTGACAGGCTTGTTAATATATTGTTAATGATATCGTATGAATATTGATGTGTTTATGTGTTTTTGATGATGTACAAAATTATGAATAAATTGTTGTGTATCTTATTCTTTATTATGTCAATTTTACTTGTAAAATAGATATTATTAAATGAGATTGATAATTGTACAAAACTAAACAATTTTCTATGAGAAATCTGTGAACAAGTCAACATAATCAATACATAAAACTTAAAAAATCAATACATACTTAAAGAATCGACACAAAAACGTTTGATGATCAATACATATGGAAGAGTATCTATACTTATAAGAAATAGTATCAATTCTTTTAAGTTTCAAATTTGAAATAAAATTATAATTTGGATAGAGTTGATACTTAAAAAAAATATGATCGATACATTCAAATAAGATACTTCAAAATAAATTATGAATTCAACCAGATTGATACATTTTCTAAAGCAGATCAATACTTTCAAGTTAAAAATTTTAAAAATAATTAAAAATAACTTGCCTACAACTAGCCCAAAACTAGAATTGGAGTTAGAATTAAAACTGACTTAAAATTAAACCAAAATTAAATTATTTAAAGAACCTCAATTAGTCCAACCCAATAACGATTCTATGACCAATTTTGATCCGGTTAAATTAACTTTGAACCGTTAAATTGCCCGCCGTAATTTTCAGATCAAACCCATTCAATTTTTACCGATTCAACTTTTATTGATTCAATTTTTACCGATTCATCGAACCAGACCGAATCAGTTCAGAACCGTCGATTTCGGCTCGATAGACAACACTAATTACAGCTCAATAGACAGCACTCATTATATTGAAAGTTAGCTGAGCATCATATCCCATCAAGCTTAGTTGAGAATCATATCCCATCAAGCCTCGTTCGCTTCCCTATATATACAATTCGCAATTTGCATTGATATTCCAACTTCGTCAACCTTTTGTAAGGATTATAAACTCTTCGGCTTTCCACCTACACACATTAGCAAATCAAAGTCATTTCTCTTTCCACGGATTTTCATTTGCTGAAAGGTATAAAGAAACAAACTTTGACGAAAACAAAAATGACTGTAGCAACACTTGTCTCCCCAGCCAAGAGCCGAGTCCTCGTTGTCGGAGCAACCGGCTTCATCGGCCGGTTTGTGGCTGAGGCAAGCCTGGCCTCCGGTCGGCCCACCTATGTCCTCGTCCGGTCAAGTAGTCCCGGTGGCAATGCCAAAATCGCCGAAGCACTGAAAGACAAAGGCGCCATAATGTTATATGTAGTAGACGGGGCTCTCTTTCTTCTCTCTAACGTTAATTTTATGTTTGTTTTTGGTGCCAGTTAAGAATTTCTGACGATAATTTATTGTTGCTATATATACATATTTGGGTACAGGGATCAATTAAGGATAAGGAATTGATGGAGAAAATACTAAAAGAGCATGAGATTGATATAGTAATATCAGCTGTTGGCGGTAAAAATGTATTAGACCAGCAAACCATAGTTGAGGCTATCAAAGCTGTTGGTACTGTTAAGGTAACAATCAAAATCTTCATCTCTATTAAGTTCTGTAAACTGGGTTTTGGAGATTTTGTAAATTTGTATATGTGTTGCAGAGATTTTTGCCGTCGGAGTTCGGACACGACATCGACAGAGCTGAGCCGGTGGAGCCAGGGTTGATGATGTACAAAGAAAAGCAGAAAGTGAGGCGATTGACTGAGGAATTGGGTGTGCCTTACACTTATATTTGTTGCAATTCGATTGCTTCTTGGCCATACTACAACAATCACCATCCTTCTGAGGTAATTCCTCCGTTGGATCAATTTCAAATTTACGGCGACGGCAGCGTCAAAGGTACATACAGCTTAATTAATTACCACATTTTCTTATCTGTCTAAGTTTTTCATTTAAAAAAAGAAAATTTAATTGTTTGCATGACGTTGAGAAATGAGAATACATTAAACTTTACATTATGTACATAGAACAAATGTCGATAATGTATAACAAGTGACAGGTGTTGAGCACACTTGTACCGTTAAATATTCTACTTCGGTGATATTGTGTCTCCTCAGGGATGAAAGTGACCTTTCACCAAGCTATGCTATTAATAGCGTTTAAATTTGATTTATGAATAGAAGTATTATTAATTTAATTATTGAACATTATTATATTCAAGTTTTGGAAATTCAACTAATTCTATTTACACTTTTTAATCTTTAAATTAAATTAAATTAAATTAATTTCGTCCCCGTACTGTATAATAATATATTATTGCAAACTGTAGGCTGTGAAAGGCCACGAGCTGTCCTTACTCGATTTGATAAAGATTGTCGTTATCTTCGTCCACTTTGTTTTCAGTTTTTACAAGTCAATTGCCGATTTCTTAAGAAATTTACGAGGACAGCTCAAAAAAGTCTTCTTCTTTGATTTAAGCATACGGAAATTTGGACACAAAAGCCAATGATTGTTGCGCTTTACTCTTGAGTTACTCTCACTACAATGTATATGGTGATTATTCTGATTAATTTTCCTCTGATAAATAAAGAAAAAATCGTAATATATATATATATATTTAAAAAAAAAAATTCATGAATCGTGGTCATGATTTTATATGTACAACATAGGAGTATCAAACACGTATAACCCTAAACTTTTTCTTCGATAAATTTCAGAAAATGTTATAATATTGTTTATTTATGTATTCGTTTTTGGCGTTGGTAGCTTACTTTGTTGCTGGCACTGATATTGGGAAATTTACGATGAGAACTGTTGATGACATACGAACTCTGAACAAGACGGTTCATTTTCGACCATTCTCCAATTTTTACAACATAAACGAGCTTGCATCTCTTTGGGAAAAGAAAATTGGACGAACCCTACCTAGAGTCACTGTTTCTGAAAATGACCTTCTCGCTGCTGCTGCAGGTTCTTTCATTCTTAAATCTAATCCTTTTATATTTCTTTTTATTTTATTATATTGTATTAATTCTTTCTTTTGATGCATGCAGAGAATCGCATACCACAAAGTGTTGTTGCATCATTCACACATGATATTTTCATAAAAGGTTGTCAAGTTAATTTTTCAATCGATGGCCCTGATGATATTGAAGTGACAGATCTCTATCCTGATGAACAATTTCGTACGTTGGATGATTGCTTCAATGACTTTGTCATCAAGATGAATGCCAAATCCATGACCATGGATATTGCTGCTGATTAAATCACATTCGACCTTGGCGGCGAAGCAAATTATATTTTATTATTGTTACAAAATTATATTAGTGGATAATTTTTATGTGCCCAAAACATATATAAGTATGTTCCAAATGGGCAAAACTGAGTAAGTACTATTGGGAAGTAGTTTGTTTGGCAATTCTGATTGTATAATATAAGCATGGATTATGTATTGAAAGAGATTGCTCCTTCCAAAATTATTTTTCAATCATTATACATACACTCCAAAGGCAAAACATACATCTTGATAATTCACCAACTAGTTTATACAGTGACTTTACTTAAATTTTAGAAAATATTTCATAAACACTAACTTTGAATAAAATGAATATACTTTTTAACTAATATTTGACGTATCTTACTTTCATTACTGACAACATTTCAATACCAAACATTCTCCGAATCCATTTTTGTTGTCATTCGGTTTCTGAGATTTCATATGGTTAAGTTCCCCGATATACTCTTTTAACAGTTTCCAATCTGATCATTTACACAATATATAGTCTCAAAGTGATTCTAACGTAACATTGACAATGGTACTTCTATTGAATTGTGCAATTGCGTATCTATGTACAAATCACAAAATGATGTTTACAAGTATCACAATTTCCATGGTGAGAAACCCATTTGTAGTTTTGTAGTTTCCACGCTTGCTTCATCTAAAATCACAAGCAACAACTTAACTTTCCCCACTTCTTTAGAGGAGAAAGCCCTTCCGTTCTTTGGGTATAGGCAGAGAATGTCTTTGGTTATGAAGTTTCTGCAGATAAATTGAAGCTAAACATCATATACAAGCAGCGCTCTTCGATAAAGACACGGCAGATGGGGCACTTCTTGCACTTCTCAGAACAAGTGCTGAAATGAAAATTGATAAGTGAATAAACAAAAAATAAGGTAAGAACCAAACATCTGAACTGAAATTCCACTTCATACCAAATTATATCACCAAATGGAAAGACTGGAATGTTATTGTATGAGGTGGGTTTAACTACGATGAAAGAGATGGTGAACAACTATTATTACGAAAGACATTCAAATACCTGCACAAGATGTGATGCCTGCATGGAAGCAGTACTATGCTAATATGTTCTTCGAAACAAACTCTACATAGGATCTTATCCTGAAAGATTCATTAAATTAGTATTTCATCAATGAAAATACTAAATCTTGAAGAATGATAATACAGTATGACTGAAAGTAACATTAGAAATATATTTTAGTTCTAACAATACATTTTGAAGTCTTTCAAATTCCTGCTGGCTAATCTTTGTGATTTCAGTTTGTTCACTGAGTGCAGCTTGTAAACTCCAAATCTGCGACGGTAAAAAAATGTAGATATAACCAAAAGATCACAAAAAAAAAAAGAAAAAATGTTAACTAGAACACTCCCTAGTTGGTGCATAAAAGTAAAGATAATTGCTAAAATGATAAGAACATATGAAAAGAAGTAAAAAATAGAGCAAAGCTTTAGCCCTTCAATCGCTGTAGCAGTGAATAGGCAGTATTTACCTCATCAATAAGATCTGATTTAGGCATTTTTTTCACGATATCAGGTGAAAAAGTGTTGTATCTGAAAAATAAGGATCAAAAGAATGATTAGCAAGGGAATTTTCTTTTCCAAATCTCCATACTGATTTATAAGACTTTGTTATCAAACATATTACAAAAACAACCAGCAAGCTTGATGAAACTACTGCTCACTCTTATTCTAAAATGTAATAGATAAGCAGTCCGAGCAAGCAAAGACCATTTTCCTAACAAAGGAATGGAAATTTAAGCCTCATCAATGCATGAAAGTTACAGATCAAGAAGGACAAGGGACAAAGCAATATCATTACCATTGTACTCTACCCAGACTATGCATGAGAGGCAAGGAAAACATTAAGACACCTAATCCATACTATATATTATGTTCTTGGCATTTAACCAGTGGATGACACTTGCAAATATGTTATGAAGTTAGCATATATATATATATATAGGCTGTTGATGCCAGTAGAAAAGAAACACAACTGCCATGCTAATGTTCGTAGATCCCAGACAGATTCTGAGATGGCAGAAAAAGAACTTGAGCTCTTTCTGAAGAAACTTATATAGATTGAAAGAGAGACGAACACACAGATCAAGCTTTAGTTACAATTCTATGGATCATAGCATGGTGAAGAAAATCTACAAGTTAAAAAAAGCAAGACATCCATAAGCTACTTTTCCAATGGCATCACTATTAGCAGTAGCATCTGCCATAATCAGTGGCATATTTGTGAAGTCTTGAGCTTACAAGAACCGACTTGGATCCTTGGAATCAGAAATGCAGTTACAAGGCAATTAAGCACAGAATAGGGATGGCACCCATGCCTGCCCAGGCTAGGTACCTGGGTGGAATGGATGGGTAATACCCAACTGGAGTGCGGCCGGGCATAAGGGATTGAGGCTATTTACATACTGCAACAAGTAAAAACATCCAACAAGAAGATACTAAATTGTAATATACAAAAACTAACCCAGAAGCCTCAGCACAATAGAGTCTAGCAAGTTCCTCTCGACTTCCTTCATCAATTGACCACCAACCGAGCAGCCTGTAAACAGGAATTGAACGATGAGCATAGACAATTGCAAGACAGTTTTTCATTTTTTTTCCTCATTAGTTCTGTAGAGATCCACAGAAGGCAATTGAGAATTTGAAGTCACTTTAGAATAAATTATCACCTTGATCCATGCTGCAAGAACCCCAACCAATCATGAGCTTTTGATACTATATTCCAGTATCTTCCAAAAGCAGCTCCACCGTGTACTAAGAGAGAAATCTTCTCAACCAATCTATATGCAGCAAACAAAACCCCAGTGCTTTGTAGCAAAAGAAGAGGAGCAAAAATAACCCGAAATGCAAAGTGTCTAGCACTAGGTGGTGTTCCCTGACATTACAGAAAATTGTGCTTAAGAACTTGTAAACGTCCAGATATCAATGGTTGGGCACTTGTCAATTATGTAATACCTCTAAGTGCATGAAAAGTAGGATCTGGAAAGAGGTAAATGGGATTTTTATAATATGTCCACCAACATCTTGTAGGTTACACATTCCACTATTTTGGTGCTGATCGTCATTAGCAGAAACTATAATGCCTCTGTTCCAGTCAAAATATGTAGTAGGTATCGTAGAAGAACTGGATTCTCTGATGCCAGAATCCCTGTGAATTGCTGGATTATACCACTTTGTGCAAACAAGAAAAGCAAAGCACTCTGCAATACTGTAGAGATATACATGATTACTTCACAGCTGAGACAGAGAGATAAATACCAATCATCAACCATTGCTCTAAAAAATGATAAAAATTTTACCCAAAATTGATAAACAAATCCCACCAACCTAGAGCAGCTACATCACCTGCATGTGATTGTAAAAACAAATTAGGGAAACCCAACCTATAATCATCATAAGAATTAGACTCTATAAGTCAACCGGCATATGAACTGGTATCAAGAAATAATTTTTCAGTCAAGTACATCTAAAAAAAGGGTATTTAGATACAACTTAAAAGAACAAGTAACTGACATGTACAGAGATCATTGCAACCATATGCACAACTGCAAGGCCTACTGATTGAAGACTGTTGGAAATTATTTCAAAGCATATCTGTTGAGATATGATTCGATAACTGTTGACATTTTGTAATTATCGGAATCAATAATTATAGGGATTTGTACAAAAAAAAAGAAAAAGAAAATGAGAATCATACAACTTCGATTCCAGTTTACCGTGTTTATGGTATCAGAGCAAGGTTTCTCTTTTGTCATATTATTGAAATAAGAAACCTGTCATCATGTTTTCATCTGAATCTTTACCTGCTATCTCCACTAAAAACAACCATACCAACAAAATCAACCATACTGAGTCTTATTCTGTCCAGATTAAAACTATTCGACTCAATGAAGGAAACATCCTTCGCAGGCCCCAATCTGTAAGAATGTATATGTAGAAACTGAATAATTGTTTTCTGTTTTTATTTTCTTTTAATGCTGAATATACAGGGGTACATCTAGGTAGTTTTAACTTAGTCTGGGAACTGCAATCTAAAAAACAGGATACAAATCAGCAAGATAAAGTGTCTAGATACATTCCTATGTTAATACTAACAACTAACACTAATCAACTATTTACTAGGAAAGCTTATCTGGAGGGATGTTAGCTTAAACTTTGAATCCCACGATTCTAGGACTTGCCAACCAGAGTTTCCAGATTTGCCAACACTCCCCCTTCAAGCTGGAATGTAAATATCCTCCATTCCAAGCTTGCTTAGGATCCGTTGTAGTGAATGACTTGGTAGTCCCTTAGTAAGAACATCAGCTAATTGTCCTTCTGTTGAGACATAAGGCATACAAATCAATCCATTCTCTAATTTCTCCTTAATGAAGTCATGATCAACTTCCATATGTTTGGTTTGATCGTGTTGTATTGGGTTATGAGCTATATTGATAGCTGACTTATTATCACGATCTTCCATAATAATCTTCAAGCACAAGAGTTCACAAACCCTTATTGCTATAGCTCGAAATTCTGCCTCTGCATTTGATCTAGCAACTACTGTTTGTTTTTTACTCCTCCAAGATACAAAATTTCCTCCCAAAAAAGTACGATATCCTGAAGTTGATCTTCAATCCAAACCTACCCAATCTTGCATTAGTATAGGCTTCCAATTTTAGTCCTTCCCCCTTTTTAAACAAAATTCCCTTTCTAGGTGTTCCTTTCAAATACTTCAAGATTTAGCATGTGTAGAATACAAACTAGACAAAATATAGTTCTATAATACAAGGTTTCGTCAACATAATATGATAAAAAGTCTAGAAATGGCTGTCAATGTGTTGTTTGAACATAGTAATGCCAATTTTAAAGAATAACAAGGACAACAACTGGTTATCACCTTTGCAGCTTTGCCAATCAGGAAATTCGCCTGTCATAACTATTAATCAAATCTATCACTCCTACCTATGAACTTGCATGAAACTGGATATTCTTCCTCTAAAGAGAAAGAATATGGAATTTGTCAGTGTCATATCAGTATGAGAAACACAATATGTAATGCCAGTTGCACAGTATTACTAATCTAAAATACAAAACATATTGACTAGACAGGGAATCAACATGGCAGTATTCATATAATCAGAACTCAAAAAGTTGTAAATAAATGTTGGAACTTCAACATGTTTCAACAGGAAAACTAGGCCATAAGTTATATGAACAAAGATAGAAGGAATGAAAGAATGACACAGCAATAATGTAATTTCCATTTCAATAAGATGAATAACTTACCACATAACTTTAGAAGAGTGAATATTGTCGCAGCAATGAAGAATATCATCGATATTGCAACCCAGAAGTGCTAGAAATCAAATATTGATAATTTAGCATCAAATCTCTGGAGGAATTTCAGAACAGTATTTTGCAAAATACATCATCATCAAATAATACTCGAATCTTATGCAGCACAACAAATTATTAGGAAAATGAATGGCCTTAAACAATTTGAATACGGTCACATCTGTTCACTTCTTTGTGTCAACAATTTACTTAAAGTACGTATATGTTTTCAAGTTGTATTATGATAGTTAAGTGTGGACTAAGGGTGCCATAAGACTGAATTGTGAAAAAATATTTGCATTACTAACCCAAAATTTTCTTGGATACTAAAAAATGTGCATAGCATACATGTTAGACATCACTATGCGAGCAAAAATCAGAAATGACAGTTTATAGGTAGGCAATCTTGAAAGCTACTTCTTAGATAGCTACTTGACTTGTATCATATAAAATGAAAAAAGAATAACATATTTATTGAAGATAGTGGTACCCACAAGCCCCCAAAACAGAAAGCTAGTCAACTACTGCATGAATCTGTATGAGCACTAACTCAGTCATGTCAAGCATCTTTTATGATTTGGGGGTTCCACCAAATAATGGAACAATTAGAGTTTTAAACTTCAATTGAGGGTACACCAAGGCCAGTAAAAGAAAAGTCCAATGAGAGCGTTGATAGATTGCCAATGACCTACACACTAAATAACATCTAACATGATAGGCCTTGGGAATACCTTAACCCTGACCACAACAATCACATTTAAAGAGTAGAAATGAGAGAATAAACAAGGTTGTTAACTATAGTTAATTTGAAGTCAATTAAGCTTGAAGTTTTAAAAATTAGATTGCACTAGACAAGGTCATGAATGTTGACTTACATACATTCAGTTTCTTCAAATTGGTACTGATTGCAAAGGCTTATGATTTTGCAGACAAAAGCATTCATTGAAATACAATGATATGATTGCCTATTCAAGTACATACAAAAAAATATATAGCATGTCAAATATTAAGGAAACAACATGATGCAAAACCAGAAAGAAAGGCTGGAAAGAGAGGTAATTGGGAGAAAGAGGGAGGAAGAAAGAGAGGAAACAGAATGGGAAAGAGATAAAATAGATAGGAATAAGTAGTGTTTATAAATTCCTCAAGTTAAATCAATCTGTGTTGTTCCAAAATCTAAACCAAGGCCAACTTTATAGAGACCAATCCAATAGAATCTAACGAAATCAGTGTTGTCTTCCTCAAACTTTCTATTCTGAGCCCATATTATAGAGGCTCCATCATGGTCTTGAAACATTCCTAGAACATGTCATGTACACATAAAGGTTCTTTGTTAACAAACTTAAAATTAAAAAAAAAACAGTAGTATGTCTAGAACTTTAAAATGGAACATAGGTATTCTTACATCCTTTCAAGTAAAAATGAGGTTCTTCAGGCATATTGAAATGCTAGACATAAATTTTCTTCACCTCAACCAACCAAGTTTTAAAATGGAGCATAGGTATTCTTACATCCTTTTAAGTAAAAATGAGTTTCTTCAGGTATATTGAAATGCTAGAGATAAATTTTCTTCACTTCAACCAACCAAGTGATGGTGGTTACGCAAATGCTGTAGCCAATGGCTAATATTGATCCTTGATTGTTTCTGGCCAAAAACCAGCAGTTGCCAGTGCCAAAAACAGGTGAAATTAGCTCTCTCCAATTTTTCTTCTTCATCAC
>JAXCLQ010000009.1:12245884-12273372 GCA_035584115.1 Cedrela odorata | reverse complement strand
TTGTTGTTGTTGTTGTTGTTGTTGTTGTTGCTGTTGATGATGTTGCATCTGTTGGTGTTGCTGAAGAAGGAACTGCTCTTGGTAGCCTTGTATGTTATGAATAGTTTGAGAACACTGTCCTTGATCTTCTTCCTTCAAGCCACACATCTCTCTTTTCTCACTCTTAGTAAAACTACTGAAGAATATTCAATTTTTATAGAGCTTAGAGGCTGTTATCATATTGATCACTTCCTTCGGTGAAAAGGAAGATTTAAAGAAAATAAAGGATATGGAAGTCGATCAACACTTTTTTAGAGAAAGAAAAAGAAAGGGTGCAAGGAAGAATCAAAAGAGAACACAAGAGACAGACCTTCCTTTGATATGTAATATGAGGATAGAATTACTTTTCAGTGCTCTCTTGTGGTGGTAAAAGAAAGAAAAGCCAAAAGCTTAGACTCTTCTCTGAATGATGATGATGATCTCTCTCAATCTCTTTCAATTGGTTTTTTTTTTCTGCCACGCTTTTGTGGGGTGATGACTCTTTATTATCCTTTGCTTCGACTTAGCTTTCCTTTGGTGCTTGGTTGGTATCTTTTTGCTGGTTTGTTTGTTTTTTTCTTTGCTCTCTCTCTCCGCTAGATGATGATCTGCACTCTCTCCTTCCACCACTCTAAATATATAGAGCCTGTAAGTACTAGTAGTCTCCTTTACTTTTTCCTTACGGCATTCTCTACCTATCACTGTAGCTATCAAGGGTAGTGATATAATCTTTTTTCATTTATTTATTTTTTTATACACAGTTAATATCGGACTGGTTGCATAAAATAACATTACTTTGTTGCTGAGTATTGGTTCAAAGTGTATAATTACACTGTGTACGCAGTGGGAGAGAGAAAGTGAGAGTGGAGGATGGGAAACACAAAAACAAACACAGTGAACACACAACACACAGATTGTCGACCGACCAAAGTTCAAAAAAAGGCTGATAGTATCATCATGTAAAAGGCTAAGCTAAACCCTTTTCTATATAGATTTTTTAAAAAATATTTTTAGCCCTCGTTTCTTTCTTTGCTACCTCGGTCAAGCCCCCACGTTCTTCCATATTCTTGGCTATTTCCACGCCACCCTTTCTGCTTCCCCAAGACCATGTAATCATTGTGTCTTGGAACACACTCCACGTCTCTCTTTATTTCTCCCTCTCTGTGCATCTCCATAAGTTAATTTCTTGGGTTTCAGTTACATGTATTCATAGCTCTTTTGGAAGGTATAATAAGAGAATTGTATATGAGGAACTAAAAGTTGGTTTTACAAAAGTTGGCATGCGTGAGATATTACTTTAATATCAACTAAATGGGGATTGGAAAAGTTGGTATACATGTATAGCATTACCACGGTTTTGTTTAGTTAGACCAAGAGGCAGGCAGTAGCTGCATGCATTTTCCCTAGGAGTGTTACCCATTAATCAAATCAAAAGATGATTTGAAGAGTTCCCTTTTCTTCCACTTATATATAGGAATCGTAAATTGAATAAAAACTAATAAATGAGGAAGAGTAACAAGTGTTTCAAATATTATTTGGTTAAGTCCTCGTACAAATAAAATTACAGGTCTCTCAAAGTGAAGAAACTTTCCAGTTCGAACTACAAACTTCTCTCCTTCTCTTTATAAATATATAAGTTGGCGTACCCTCGTTAAGTGAGTGATATCATCACTGTCCAACAACCCCAATTTTAGTCTTTGTTTTTTTTTGGTTAAATTGTAATAAAGACGTTGGTAATTTGGCAGAGAATTAGAAAACATAATTTATTTATGGTTACAGGTAGGGTCTATTAGAACTTACAAAGGCCAAGAAGTTATGAAATTATAGATGTTTCTAATCACTTTTAGCATATGGCTCGGTATCTCGGGCTTCCTAATCTCTGTTTTCTTTTGCCTATGCCACGAGCTCTAGATTTTGCTGCAATCGGCTCGCTGGTTTAGCCTAAAGAAGTTCAATACTCTTTAGAACCTATGATGTGTTTATGGTAAAAAGGTAAAAAAGAGTGAAAAAGGAAAGAAGAATCATGGCTCAAAGGTCTTGACCAGCAGGACCTGAGTAATTACTTACACACAGCTTGGTTAACAAAAAGTAAAACAAAAATCATTAAACCAACTTCCCTGTTTTTCTTTTTACCCTTTTTCAACACCCTAATTGTTTAAAAAGAGATTATACCCATTTTGTTTCGTCATAAGTCCTTGCCACTTAAATCTTTCAGTTGATTTGGATTTAGCTATAAAGGGATTAATTAACATTTAAAATATAAGTTAAAATTTTCAAAATATACTAATTAAGTACTAAACAAGCACATTTCCAATGTCTCCTTGGTGCTCCTAGTCCTACTTCACCATATCTTTAATGGTACGGAGGTTTTCTTTTACCTTATCAGATGATCAGTCACTAGACACTGTCCTAAAATTTACTTTCTCTGTACAAATACTATTTGCTTTTGCGTGAAGAAGCTTAGAGAAAAGTCCTTCAATTTTTTTTAGTAAGGGTTTGTGGTCACACGCATGGCTGCATTGGTCCCCATTGTTTTATTATCTTTTCATATTTTGTGTACCTTTCTTAGTTGTGTTTTTTTATTAATAACTTATTCAAACATTTGATGATAGCTGCACCACCACTAACATTTCCCACGAGAAGGCTCTTTGTTTTTTGTTTGTTGGGTTTATGATGACATCAGTTCAACGTTGTCATGACGTTTATTCCTTGAGCAATTTTCCCATTAAGTGCTTATGGCTTCTGCTTCTTGCTTTGGAGTAGAGAAGCAACTGATTGCCGCCTTCTGGCTTTTTATGAGTGGTGTTTGAATTCATTCCAGATTTGGTACCAGTGCTTGCTTATTTTGTCTCTCTCTCTCTCTCTCTCTCTCTCAAAAGGAGGAAGTTCGAAAATAACATCTTAAGAATTTAATATAATATTTCACAGGGTATTTTCTACAACTACCACCGTTTGAGTACATTCAAAATATAGGACCTACACTAACTTGGATGCCATGCCACCTGAGCTTAGATATTGTTGTTTGTGACACTCGAACAATGTATTTGCTTTTGAGTAGAGTGAGAAAGAGAGTATTAAATACTATAGTTTTATTAATCATTATATTTGTATCGACTAGCATCATTCAATTACTAAGAAGAAAGAGTGTTACGGTGATAAATAAATTTTTTTTAAAAAATAAATAAGTGAGAAATAAATAAATGAGTGGAGAGAATATTTTTTTAATTTTTTATTTATTGGATTGATTTTCTCTTACTTAGTTTAATTAAATGATCTCACCATAACTTGTTAAAACTATACTACTTAAAACTTTTTTATTTGTTGTTAAAAGCATAAATAAGGGTTTACCCCCAAAAAAAAAAATTGCAATTGTACGGTTAATGTTTACAGAACAATTTTTTTTAAAAAATAATTGTCCAAAAAATAAAACACAATAATATCAACTATTTCAAAATTTATTTTAGAATGTGTATATTTTTTCATCAAAAAGTGTATTTTAAATTTCAATCGAAAAAGTAAGTATTGTATCATTTATCGTATAATAAATTTCACAAGTTTTCAAAACTATTTATTACACATTTCAACTATTTGCATAATAAATATTGCATTGACGCGATTCATTTTTAGAATAAAATTTTAAATGTCTAGCATTATTTCAAATGCGAGGAATAATGATTCTACTCTTCCAAATATTTAAAACTTCTAATTTTATCATTGTTTATTTATCTCTTCACAATTTTTTTTAAAAAATTATTTAATGTAATTAATTGTTTAGTTAATTAATTATTTTATTAAATAAATTGTCATATTATTTAAATATTTTAACTTATAGATTAAACTTATTATAACTATACTTACTGTTCTTAACGTTTTTATAACTAAATTCATTAGTATTCTTAATATCTTTTATCATAAATATTGATGGATAATATTTTAAATAATAAATTCAAGCATGTATGCTTTGTTGTTATACAATTTTCTTTCTTTTTTTTTTTTTTTTTAAACATGAAACTACTATTTTAAATGAAAAAAAGTGTAGTTTATCCTTTATAATTTTATTTTATACCTCATAGTTAGGATAATTTATACAATTAATCATATTTACATCATGTAATTATTTTTAAAAAATAAATTTAAGATGAAGTGTATAACAAGCCAAATAAAAAAGTGAGTACATATAGTCCGTAGTTGTGTCAAGATTTTAGAATATTATTAAAAAAAATAAAAACACTAATATCAAATTTAGATTGTGTTCAAACTGAACTTGTCACTGAAAATTCACATACAATTCAATTTATAAATGTTGGATAAAAATAAAATATATATATATATATATTTCGTTTTTGAGTTTTTATATTAAAAATACAATTTAGTTCAAAATGTAAATACGCTTTCTATATATAAATTATTTATTTATTAAATACATATTTGCAAGGTGAATAACTTAAATGATTTTTGATAATATCAGCCATTAAATTTTAGAATGTTTAAGTAAAAAGTTTATCCAAATAAGATATAATTGAAGTATTAACAGATCGGCCCCTGAAGTTTAATAAAATAATCAATAAAAATATACTGTAGTTGTTTGTGATGAATAGGTCCCTACTGGCTAGAAGCTTATTTATAACAAGATAATAGCTTCTGTTCGAAATTTATTTATTACAAATAATCAAATTGTGTCCTTATTTATTTATTATTATTAATTTAAAAAATTATTTATTATTCTTATAAATATAATTGATTTGTTTCTTTCAATTGATTTCATGTATCAATAAAATAAATAATGTTATTTATTTTCTTATTTCATTTCATTGTCCATTCTTTTATCTATTTATTTATTTTTGTTCTTTAAACTAAACATTACCTTAGTGAAAATAAAAATTAATAAATATTTTTGTGGTGGTCTTGTAATTTCTATTACGTATGGAACGGCCTTTTATATATATACATGATTGTTTGTCATCACACTGGGTATTGATTATTCTTCTCTCTTGGATGGAGATATTGAAGATTAGATTTAACTAAATTGATATTTTTTTTACCAAATAAAAGGATCAATATTTATTGATCAGGAGACAATTTTAAGAAAAATAACAGTGAACTTTATTTAGGAGAGATGATAATTCAAGTTATTATATTGTATTTGTATATGTCAAAAAAGATAAATTCAAAATTGTCTCATTTAATTATTATGTTAAGAAGTGAAAATTTTAACTGGTCAATTATTAAATAGTTAAACAGATTATAACCTTGTCACCCATTTAATAATTTTTTTAATTTTAATATATATATATATATTTTATAATATTATGATAACATTTTTTCAAATACTAATCAATTTTATTTTAAATATAATTAAATACATTTTAAAAATGAATAAATATAATTTAAAAATATTAAACAAATTTATTAAATCATAAATGATTTAACATGATATGATTCGTGTCAAGTTGACGGATCGTGTTAAAAATTGTTACACAGCTATTTGGCAAAGAATTTCCTTAATTCTTTGAGGATTGTACGTAAATTTTATATACAAGTTAATGTGATAGTATATATTAATGTCTTATATATTATATTTATTTTATATTTTTATCCCTCTTCTATTTTTATGTTATATTAATTTGTATATGCAATACTATTATTCTTTATTATGCTTTATTTTACCATTTAGGATTTTTTTGTTTTAATTTTTAAAATTTATTTTGAATTAATTTTTTTTTATATAATCATATCTTAAAATTCGGTCAGATCTCTTAACTTGGATAAAAGAATAAGTTGACTGGAGTACCGGACGATGGAACTGCTAGCTAAGCTAACAATAAGTTGATTGGAGGAAAAGAAAACGATTACTATATTTTCAAGTGGGGATGGATCGTGGAGTCCCCTCGAGATCACATTTTAAAATTAACGATCCGAAATCTATTACTAGAAGTGATTCTTTATAAATTCAGCTTTACATAATCTATATATTGAGCTCGAGCAATGGCTATTTAATAACAATCACTCGTTGACACAACAGACCGCTACACTCTCGTTGGTTTTATTAATATACGATGTTGCATGAAACAAGTTATCTGACCCGAATCATATGCCCATCAAGTTATTTTCCCGTGGATCGATCATTGCTTGTAATACACAAGAATTTGAGAGGTTTCGTGTGCTTTAAATATTTAAAATAATCCAAATTAATGTGGTCCATCAGATGGATGTCCACATTAATTGTAATCTAATCGGAGATTAAGATCCTACTAAATATATGTCTCTTTAGGAGAAAGTCGCTGAAAGAAAGTCTTGGAGGTCTTGAATAAATTATAAGTTTATGCTCATTAACCATGATCGTTCATTAAACAAATAATAATAATAATAAATTTGTCGAGTCACAAAGCAAACCCAATAAGAGATTAGCTTGAATTCTCTAATACAAATAGATTTCGTATAATGTAAACTTAAAATTAATAAAAGCCTTTCCACTACAATGAAGATTCCCAATGTGTTAATTCAATGTACCAAACTTCATCACACTGGTATATACGGGTGTGTAACTCCTTACTAATGGTGCAATATATAAGAATTTGATTTCAATTGGAGCTTTTCTTTATAATCTAAACCTAAAATCCTGTACGTCATTTCAGTGAATTTAGTCTATCAGTCCAAGAATTTGAGAAATACCTATGAGAGTTCAGGTATCTTCATTTCTGAAACAATTTCAGGTATTCATCATTTTCGTCATAATTACTAACAATGTATGTAAGGTATACAGCAAGGCCATGATGCATCCATCTTCCCACTTTTATTGCAAATGGGTCATTAATTCTCTTTCTTTATTCATTGACTGCTCCAACTTCCGAATGTAATTTATTGTTTTCTCTTCTGTCTGGAGAACTGTATAATACAAATTCCGCATTCATGCATGGCATCCACTGGAGGGTTAAAAGCGTCAGTCGCTTTGCAAGAACTTGTACTTCAACTTCCATCAATAATTAATCCATGATTCTCTTTAATTATTTGGAACAATGCATGAGCTTATGCTGCCCAGTGCAAATTAATATATTTGCTTTTATCGTAAGTGCCCACATTCTACCAGGCATACATGTAAGATCATATTACTTCGACCCCTGCCAAAAAGGGTGAGCAAAAACGTCCGCTCGTTTCAACTTCATTTATGATTTCAAAAGAATCAAAACAAAGTTGCGTCTTCACGTAGCAAATTCAATTATTTGACTCCAAGAGTTTAGTCACAACATCAATTTCAAAAGTACTTTATGATCCAATATACATATATAAAATTTACAAAATTGTATATAGATACGCTCAAAATTAACTTATCACACAACATTTGAACTGATATATACAAAATATAATGACCAAAGTGTTTGTTACAGCTCAGATTTGTCAGTATATATCCCCATGCTACTAATTAAATAGGGAAGCATGAACTAGAGAACGAAGGCTTAACAGTTAGCTTCCAGTTTTTCTCTTCTTAGTTTATGCTTTCATTGTATTTATGAAAAGTGCCTATTTCCTTTTCTTTTTTCTTCAAAATTCAAGTCTCACAAAAGAAAAAAAAATATTAATAGATAAAGATCATATACACGTAGTCAGTGGGACATCACGATCCTTTACCTCTCCACATAGTTATTATATATATATATATATATATATGTTTACAAAAGCTAAAACGAAAAAAGAAAAAATAGTTTAGCAGCTTCCGTATATGAAAAGTGCGGCTATTTTTACCAGCTTAATTAAAAGCATGAATGAAGAGTGATAGGACGAGGAATGATTATCACTTTCTCAATTAATTTCGAGGAACATAAACAATTTACAAATGAAAGAATATCCAAATTCACATGGTCAACAAGTTTGGACGGTCACAAATCGGGCTTTTTAATCAAGAAGAACTAGCAGTGGGCCAAAATAGAATCTCTAACTTTCATCCAAATTCTTCAAATATCTTACTAAAGCAGTCTTGGTACATTGACTCGGGCATATGTTTACAGCTCTAGTCTAGCAGCCCCAATCATGGATGAATATACAATATCAATTCTATGTTTTCTGTCTGGTTTGCAGCATTGCCTTTTTGACTGTAGAGTCAAATTTTTTTTACCCAAATTTCCAAAAAGTGTACACCCAAAGTGGAACACTGCATAAATCGATCGATATATCACAATCCCACCTCCCCAAGTCTCTTTCAAATTAATACAAGTACAAAATCCTGATATATTATCATTTCTTCCAGGCTAGCCGAAAGTAAAAGTTAAGTTCCACTAGCTGAATTTTAACGCAAGGTAAGTGCCCCTCAGTATGTTCTGTGCATGAAATTATTTGCAGCTCGTATATAATATCATGAGACTTGCTATTCATTACGATCACAGGAAGTATCATAAAGTCATTGTAATTATGATACAAATACAAATAAAAAATTAAATTTATTCACTCCAAAAGTGCATTGATCATGCATGTCACTGCAACGTGGTCTGTGTGTTTGCAAAGGGTTAATTGTTCGAGCACTAAGTCGCTGATGCTTGAACAAAACGCTAACTTTCCTTCTAGTTCACATGTGTACTCATCATAGCGAATTGCCATTCATTCAATTTAAAGCAATCCAAATTTATTTTTGTTTTGTGAATATGATCATGAGCAATCTAGATATCAAACGACGCTGCCTGGCAATGATTGTGCATAATACATATTTAGAGTATTACTTAAGTTTGGAGTGTCATAGGACGTTAATAAATATTTGAGTTTACTAATTCACCTTTTATAACATGCTTAAAAATGACATGCCAGACAAAAAGGTATATGTGAATTGATTATTGCAAATTCATACACTTAGGACTTGCAATATTTGGAGGAAATTATAAGAGACGTTATTGTATCTGAAGCTTTATTGACAAGACTTGACCAATTTTTCTTTGAAATTCAGGAAGAATTATGCTAAATACATGTATTTTTCTATTGTCATATACTTTTTTTTTTTCATAATTCTTACAAAATCAAATTTCATAAAACGAATATAAACAAACTCATACCTCCATTATTATAACACATTGAGGTTAAGTGTCTCACCAAAACATATATATATATATATATATATATCATTACATTACATATGCACACACACATATATATATCTTTTAATATATACATATAAACATGACATGTTCGAAGAAATAATCTATGCATTATGCATTTAGAGGTCCTAAACTCAATTATCAAAATTGAATACTACACGAATCCTCCATGACTTGGGAAAAAAATAGAAAAAAGGGTGAGTTTATGATTCAGTGAATGAACATAGTTTATAAGAAAATATATTTTCATAAATAATTATGTAATTTCTTAAATAATGCATAAACTAAGTATCAATTACACATTGAAAATATTTTACAATACAATTAATTTAAAATCACATCAAACAAGTACATAAGAAAATATATCATGCTTGGCGAAAATACCCTTACCCAAGTGAAAAAGTCATACTCATATTTGATTATTGCCTGAGAATTATAATCATAAACATACCCAGCGATCACGTCTCATTTGTCGAGTCTCATAGTCATAATCATACCTGATTGCATCACATCATCGCTCGAGTCTCGTAACCATAATTATAATCACAATGACATTCATGTAGTATATATTTTCACTAATAATTTACATATTAAATGTATGAATGAATATTAAAAATATCATTTTCTGTCATATTACTCGTGTATGTGAACAAAAATTATCACATTAAATTCAATTATAATATAATTTACTATTCTAAAAAAATATATAATAATTTAAAAGTATCGTCTCACAGCTCAATGATCAATTTGAAAAACTTCCAAATACCTTAGATTTTTTTACTGTTGCTTATGTGCTTAAACATACAAAATTCAAAAATTAATCATTAAAATTAACTCAGAATCTGATATATATTGCAAATATGAGAATATAACTATTTTAATTTCATACTATATTGCCCACTATATTGCTAGATATGTTTTTAACTTCCCAAATAGTTTTCCGTAACTTTTCATTTTGTTCGCATTCAAGTTTTCTTCTTTTTCTTTCTCCTTAGTTTCCTTTCTTTTCTTACTCTACTCTACTTTTGCTTTTGTTTTCCAAATTTTAAATCTCAATTTCAGAAACAAGATCAAACAAGCATGTGTTTTATTTATATATATACAAATGCACTAACTAAATTAGAAAGCATGCAATTGATAAGCATGTTTCATTCTCTCTATCGCATGTTTCATCCCCCAATTGTATGGGTAATGTTAAAATTCTTCCCACTTATAAGAATTTTGTCATCGAAATTCATGTACCTGATTGAAATAAATAAGGATATCAAGCTCCCATCTGATCCTTCTACTCCACGTAGCTTCCTTCACTGTATGATTCCTTTATAATACTTTAACTATTGGGTAGTGGTATCTAACGAATTGGGTTGACCCGTCAAAACCCTGGCCGAGATTGGTCCAGGTCACTGTTCACCCAGATCTCCAGTTCTAAATAACTGGAACCGGCCCTGCCCGTAACGGGCCCGTTATGTCAATGAAATTGCGAGTTAAACCGGCTCAACCCGCCAGCAAGCAGGTTCTGCCTTGCAGTATAGTGCAGGGGTTGCAAGCTTTTTTATTATTATTTTGACTTAGCGGTTTAGGGTAGTTTGACTTGCTGGGTTGCAACCGGGCTGCTGGGTTGCGTCCTATTCAACCTGGAAGGTCAAACCACCCTAAACCGCGAGTTAAAATAATAATAAAAAAGATTGCAACCCTTGCACTACAGTGCAAGACAGAACCTGTTGACCCACACCCTGCTCGAAATGAGAATCAAATTTTCAGAAATGGTCGTTCGACTCGGATTATTATTCACCTAAGCCAGGCCGGGCCAGTTCCAGTTATTTGAAACCGAAGACCCAGTCCATAACGGGCCTGTTATGTCAATGACTCGACGGGTTTAGGGCGGTCTGACCTGCCAGGTTTCTTTCGGTTCAACCTGGCAGATCAAACCTCCTTGGACTCGCCAAGTCAAAATAATAATAAAAAAAAAGCTTGCAGCCCATGCACTGCAGTGTAGGGCAAGCCATTTCTAAAAATTTGACCGTTGGTTTGCTCATTTCCCTTAATCCCTTCCCCTTAGCTTCTCCCTCTTCCATACAAAATCTATATATACCCCCTCTTAGCCTTTTCCAATTAATTTAAATCATTTTTTTTAATCTCTCAATCTCCTCTCTTCTAATTTCCTTCTTTGATTATATTTCCAACTTTTCAATTTACATTTTCATAATAATTATTTAATCAAGTTATTATTTTTATGGAAATAAAAGTTATTATTTTAGCGCAATTTTAATGTTAGTAATTAGATTTATATTACATTATTAATTTAATTAATTTGTGTGTTAATTATTCTATTTAATTTCTTTAAGTTATGTTATTATTTAATTTACTTAATTTGTCATCTACATTGTGCCAATTAATCGTGTGCTAATTTTTTTAATTAATTAATTTAATTTCTTTGAATTGTGTTATTATTTAATTTATTTAAATTTGTGTGTTTTTATTTTAGTTATCAAAATTTAAATTGTGTTATCATTTAATTTAATTGATTTTTGTGTTAATCATTTTATTTAATTTCTTTAAATTATGTTGTTATTTAATTTACTTAATTTGTCATCTACATTGTGTTAATTAATTGTGTGTTGATTTTTTTAATTAATTAATTTATTTCTTTGAATTGTGTTATTATTTAATTTACTTAATTTATGTGTTTTTATTTATTAGATTTATATCACATTAATATTTAATTTAAAAATTACTTTGACTCTTTAAAAAAATGGCACACCATTTCTCGTAAGGATCACATGAATTTATTTGGGGAGGCACAATGCCCTCCATGAATAATTTAAAAATACATAGTAAGAGGAACAAATTCTTAGTACTAATGTAAACTCTGTTATTTGAACACAAGGGTAAAATGGTTATTTAAGGATATTCAGTATCACACATGCATGATTCAAGATTTATTTGATATATTAATGAGACTTAGGAGAACTTAAGTTGACTTAACGAATAATTAATATAGATTTATAAATATTTTTCAAAATCTAAAAATAGACTAAATTGAAAGATTTTTAGGGACTAAATTGAAAGATTTTTAGGGACCAAATTGCAAGATTTTCAAACAGTAAAAAATTGAATTACTGTAGCGAAGGTATTGTAGCAATTGAAAACGGTCTTCCTACAAAACGATTGTTTTCGAGTACTGTATCACTGTTTACGGTTACTGTTTACTATTACTCTAGCACTCTAGTCGACTGTTTTTGAGAAAGGTCGACTGGTTTGCTGGAAAAATAGGTGTTTTTGAGAAAATTTCAAAAATTTTAAAGGCATTTTGGTCTTTTATCCATTTTCTATATATATAAAGAACCCAAATAGTTTCCTATTGTTTTCACTCTTTAAACAAACTCCTAAATTTGTTTCTTTTTCTAAAATACTCTCTCTCACTTCTCTATTCAATTTCTCTAATTTCTTCTGATTAGTTTTGAAATTTTTGCCACCAAATGACTTCCCGTCACCTCTTCTTCAATTTGATACTGATATTGGGCTAAAAAACGCAAGATTGAGCGAAGAACAAATTTGGGTTTCGATGAAAATTTGGGGCTTTTGCGTTTAAAGGACTAATCGAGATTTCTAAGGGCCTCTACAGAGTATTGATAATCTAATTACTCGTTATAGGCTTGATTTCATGATTTTGCAATGTTTAGAAATTTGATTTTATTGTTCATTTTGAAATTTTGCAAATCTTCGCATATGAGTTGTAGTTATATGTTAAATTGAGTTAATTAAAAACACATGATATTATATATATACATTGAGTATTGATAGGAATGTGTAAATGTAGGATTTCATTGAATTATGTTTTGGAAATGTTAGTAAGGTTAAATTGGTGTTAAATTAAGTGCTGTGATGATTTTACATGTGTTAAGGTGAGCTTTTTGAGCATATTTGGTGGACAAATATGATATTTAAATAAAAATTCTATTAATTGATATAATAGTTGAAATGTGACGTAAATTTATGTTAAATAGTAATAATTGTGCTCGTAGAGCATTTTATTGGAAATTTAAGTGTTGTTGGGAATAAATATAGTCGTTTTAAACGTAAATGTAGGATTTGAAATAATTCCGGCCATAGGATTCTATTATTGGGAATCGGATAAATAGCCTCGTAATGTAAAATGTGTAAAACTAATAAATTATGGACATATTAGTCAGAAACATCACATTTCGTGCATGATATAATTATTCGAAATATTGAATTCAGGAGACTACATATTTGTGATATTAGGCATCGAACACTTGAGAGAGGAATGCACTAAACGCGTGAATTAGAATTGGGAGTGAATACCCTCATTGTCGCGGTGAGTGGATCTAAACACATTTTTACTTTAAAACTATTTTATGAAACTTATTGTTTTATATTTTAAGGAATAGATTTATTACTGTTATTTTTACGATACATATGCAAATGGCCTGTGTTATTGAAGTTTTATGTAAATGGCCAGGAGACCAAGTTTGCTGTTGAAATTGTATGTCTATATTATGATTTGAAATGAAATTGATTTGAATATATACATGTTTGTGGCTTTAAAATTGGTGATGGCCGGGAAGGTCAAGTATGTATGAGACTGTAGCTACAAGATAGTAACCTAGGGATGGACCTATGAGAGGCCGCTTAGGTGAGTGCATGGCATATAGGGCAGTTGTATGAGTGGATATAATGATAAGAAGTTGGTCGGCTGCGGAATTGTCAAAGACAGTTATAAGTATCACCATATGACTATTCGAGATGAACATCAGTGGTGTGTCAGTTTTAGAAAGACAACATGTATTATTTATATTTAAAAATGAAATGATTTATTAAAATAAGCATTGCTTTCAGTGCATAAAGCCCATTAATGGTCTTGGGATTATCACGGCTAAGGTAATCACCGAGAACAGTAGCCAGTCTAAAAATTTGAATGACAGGCCATGTTTTTATCAAACTAAATTGTTTTATGTGCATTATTAAATATTTTATTGAACTGTATTTTTATCCACTCACAAAGTATATTCTCATATACTCATCCTCCTCACCTCCTAATTTTAGGAAATGAAGCGTAGCCGAGAACGGTAATTGAGGGTGGTAATCAATTAAGGGTGTAGAACCCTCAGGTATCGTTTACTCCTTAACTCACAGACAGGTTTAAATTAATCCACTGGGTATGTTTTGAGAAACTATTGTATGTATATATTTATGAGTTTGAAATAATGTAATTTGATATGTTCCCTATAATATTTGTAAATTAAATATACTTTTATTTGTGAAATGATTAGAAACCATCTCAGAGAGATATATTTATGTGCATGTGCTTTGCATAATTGTTTTGAGATATATACGAGTAATTATACAAGAGATAGGTACCCAAGCAGCCTTACAAACCTGGAGGACATGTTCAGGGATAAGAATGTGTCTCGAGGGTTTGGGGTGGTTGTTATGTGTGGACCCCACGGGCGGGGACGTGACAACCAACCTAGAATCTACCATAGCTGACATTAGTCAAAGTAGACAACCTAGGTCAAAGATATGGAAATTTTTTGAAAAAAATATATAAGGAGTAAGATTAGATGTAAAATTTGTGGTAAGATATATGCATATAAAAAAAAGTGACGGTTTAGGAACTCTTAGTAGACATGTAAAAAAATAATACGTAGAACATTTATAAAATTTATAATAACAAAGCAAATTAGAACAACAGGTGGAGTTATAGGTGGTAATTTTAGATTTAACCCTACTGTGTCAAGAGACTCCATCATTAAATAGTTAGTCTTGATCAATCATTCACATAGAGCGAATCTCCAAATTTAGTAAAAATGATGTAATTGCATCAGCCAACATTTAAAAAAATACCAAGGATAACTATTAGAACACATGCATTAAAAAACTTTAATGAAATGAAAGATACTTTGATTGCTATATTAGAATATAATAATTGTTCATTTGCATTGACCTGCGACGATTGAAGAAGTGTCAATGGATTGTACTATATTTGTGTCACATGCCATTGAAAGGTATATGTTTCGCTCAAATTCATTCTAATGGAAATGATCTACCATGGGCTTGCATATCTTCTCATTCTCCACCACTGGGATCACATACATAACACAAATCATAAGGACTTTTATGAAATACAAGCATGCAACCCAAAAGGGAGGGGGGTGAATTGGGTTTCTAAGTTTATTTCAATAAATTTTCGATTTTACTTCAATTTCACCACACAATCAACACGCGATCAAATATGAACTTATGAAAGTAAAGAGAGTAAGAAAAGAGAGATTGAACACCTTAGATTTATAGTGGTTCGACATAATGTTGCTTATGTCCACTCCTTCAAGTTCCATTTAAAGATTTTACTATCAACAAGTCTTGAAACTCCTAGACTCAAAATACAACCAAGGAGATTTTTGATACTCATTACAACCTTACAAGTGATTCTCTCCAATCACTCACCCTCACTAAGCCCAAGTCAAAAACAAGCTTTGATGCTCCAAGACTCAAATTACAATAAAGAAGATTTTTTGGTACTTCTTCAAACCTTCACAAGTGAGACTCTTTATTCACTCTTTATCACTCAAATCCCAAGTGAAAGAACTCTTCTTTCACTCTTTTATAATTGAGAAAATAAGTAGAGTATGAAATACACCTTTAAATAATTCTTAAATAAGTGAAAATATTACAAGATATAAGAGTAAGATGTGTAAAATGTGTTTATAGTACTTTGTAAGCTCGAGGTATGATTTTGATAATGAAACAAGTTTGAATGCACTTAGATTTGAGAGAAAAACGTTTAGAATATTATTTGATGTGAATATTATTTGTATTTATAGTTGGAAATCGAAAAACTAGCGTTAGGGTTCAAAATGATTAATTTTCGGGTGAAACCGGTCTACCTTTTTCTTGGAAAAGTGTCCAACGTTTGTGAACAGTGCCCAAACCGGTCGACCTATTTGAAAATGGTTAATCGGATTGCTATAGTACTGACTACAGTATTTTGTTTTCACTGTTTAAAAATTTTGCATTTTAGATCATTTTTCAGTTCAAAAGAAATATGATTAAGTCCATATTCTAGGTTTTAAAAATATATCTTTAAGTGTATTAAGAATGTTTTAAAACTATGATTTTGCATAAAAGCATTGAGCTTACAAACATACAAAAATCGCACACATATAAGCTTATTTTCTAAGATTCAAAAAATAAATATTCTTAGCTTATATCTTGATTCTTTAACTTAAATCCTTGATGTTTTTTTTTTGTTCATTTATTTGATTGATCTAACATATTTGTTATCATCAAAATATGAGTACATGAGTTTGTGTGACATCAAGGTCAACATTTTCAAGGGTTATAACGGGGTTTAGGATTAATGTGCGAAATATTTAAGAATGTAGCTCAAAAGCTATTGAAACTAGTATAGCAAAATTGAATCAACTCAAGCTCGAATATATAAGACATGTAAAACCAATCACTTCAATCAGCAACTTTTTCAATTTGACTTTAAAGCATTTAAACTATGTAAAACTCCTGCATTGAAAAAGAGATCATTCAAATGAACACTTTTCGTTTGCAGTAGGGAATAATCCTTTGCAACAACTTCCATCTTTATATATATCACATATAAACATACCCCTTCCTAGAAATTTTAAGAAAAATTATGAACATGGACAATTTGTAATATTAAAAACAATTTTTTTTCACTTTTTTTTTTCAAAACATCAACAATGGGACTTACAAATTAAATATGAAAACATGTTTCATTTCATCAATCATAGCCACGCCATCAATCCAAACAACCCCACACTTATTTCTTGCACACCCATACATATCATAATGGTGAACAATAATCCACAAGCTCTACGGCTTGGGTAAAGACATTGTCTTTCAAAGGAGTAAAAGAAAGGGAAAAATTAATTACAAGGTAAGCTATTTGGCTTATGTAGCTTATAACAAAGAGGGCCTTAATCATGTTCATGTATGCATGTCAATATGACCTCAAAGAGAATCAGGGCAAGTTCTAAAGAAACAAATCCATGAAAGAATATCTCACATGAAAGAAAATAGTGAGACTAATATGATGTGTCAGTATAATGTCTCAAAATCTCACCAGCTTTTGTCTACTAAATTTAGTCACTACTATTCTCATGGAAAATAACTAGACTAATTAATTATAAGTTGGAGAAATCCTTATTCAATCATGTTATGAATTTTTCAAGCTTAATTTAATCTTGTTTATGACATACACAACCAAAAATCGTTGAAAACCACAAAAAGCAAAACTCTTTTTTTAAAAAAAAAATTTCAAAATTAAAACAAAACCTAAATCCCCTCCCTTACATTTAAAACTTACATTGTCCCCAATGTAAGGTGAAATGCAAAGAAAAAGTAAAAATAACCAAAATATAAATGCGAAAATAAAAATAAAATAAAATAAAACAAACTCCTTTTGAGTTGCCTCCCAAGCAGTGCCTTTGTTTATTATCGTTGGCTCAACTCAATGGTTCTTTATTCAATCTATATAAATCAGATCCTCAAGGTCCAATTCTGTCACATCCTCTACTTGGAAACCTTCATAGAAAGGCTTAAGTCTATGCCAATTACCTTGAACACTTTGGAAGTTGTTAAACTTTAAATTTCAATTGCACCATAAGGAAAAATATTTGTAACAACAAAAGGTCCAATCTAACGAGAACTCAACTTACCCAGAAACAAACGAAGCTTGAATGATATAGAAGGACTTTTTGACCAACTTTAAACTCTTTTCTAGAGATCATCTTGTCATGAAAAGCCTTTGTCTTTTCCTTGTAAATCCTTGCACTCTCATAAGCATTATTGCAAATTTCCTCTAACTCTTGTAGTTGTAACTTCTTATATTCTCCACTTTTATCCATCTTCATGTTGAAATTCTTGATAGCCGAATAATCCTTGTGCTCTAGCTCAACTGGAAGGTGGAATGGTTTCCCAAATACCAACTGATAAAGTGACATACCAATGGGTGTCTTATATGCAGTCTTATACACCTAAAAGGCATAATCTAAGTGCAAACTCTAATCTTTTCTACTTGGATTGACCATTTTTCAATGATGGATTTGATCTCTCGATTTGACACTTTTGCTTGTCCACTAGTTTACGGATGATAGGCAATTGGCACCTTGTGAGTCACATGGCATTTTTTAGTAAAGTTTTAACAGTTTGATTGTAAAAGTAAGTGCCTTGATCACTTATTAAAGCTCATGGAATTCCAAACTTAGAGAATATGTTAAACTTGATAAAATTTGTAACAACTTTAGAATCATCAGTCCTGGTAGCTTTAGCTTCCACCTATTTTGAGACATAATCAACAACCAGCAAAATATAAATATAACCGAAAGATACAAGGAACGATCCTATGAAATCGATGCCCTAAACATTAAAAAATTTTGCAAAATAGTACGAGGGTTTGTGGCATCTCATTCCTTTGGGATATATTCCCTGTCTTTTAACAATGATCGCATGACTTACAAAGAGAATATGAATCTGGAAATAAAGAGGGCCAATAAAAACTACATTCTAGCACTTTTCTCGCTGTCCTTTTAGCTCCAAAGTGGCCTCTACAAGCATAAGAATGACAAAAGGCAAGAATAGAAAAAAAAAATCATTTTCAAGAACACACTTTCTTTTCACTTGATCTGCACAATGCTTCCATAAGTATGGGTTATCCCACATATAATATTTAGCATCATTCTTGATATTATCTTTTTGAGCCTCAGATAAATCAGGAGGTAACATATTAGTAACCAAATAATTTACAATATTCGTATACCAAAGTAATGTCACACTCACGGAAAACAATTGTTCGTCAGGGAACGTTTCCTGTAGAGAAATTCATCCTCCAAATGAACTAAACAACTCAAATGATATGCGACACGATTTTCAGTCCCTCTTTTGTCTTTGATCTCTAAATTAAATTCACTGAAGAGAAGTATCAATCTTATTAATTGTAGTTTTGCCTTTTTCTTTGTTTAAATAACAAAAAGCTGCGAGATCAGAGTAAACAATGACTTTAGTACTAAGTAAATAGATCGAAACTTTTCTAAAGCAAAAACAACAATAGAATAATTTCTCTGGGCATCATTCAAAGTCCTTGAAGCATAATAAATGGTATAAGACAATTTTCTAACTCTTTGACCCAAAATAGCGCCTACTACATAATCACTGGTGTCGCACATTATCTCGAAGGGAACATTCCAGTCAAGAGGCTGGATAACTGGTGTCGAAGTCAATAATTCCTTCAGCTTATCAAATGCTTTTTTACACGTCTCATCGAACTCAAATGCTACATCTTTTTGTAGTAATTTGCAAGAGGTAATGCTATTTTGGAGAAGTCCTTAATGAATCTTTAGTAAAAACCTGCATGTCCAAGAAAAGAATGAACTTCTTGCATACTAGTGGGATAAAGTAAAGATTGAATAATATCAATTTTAGCTTTATCTACCTCAACTCCCCTAGATGAAACAACATGACCCAAAACTATACCTTATTCCACCACAAAATAATATTATTCAGAATTTAACACAAGTTAGTTTTTATGCATCTTTGAAGAACAAATGTAAGGTTATGCCAATAATTATCAAGGAGTCTCCATAAACTGTGAAATTATCCATAAAGACTTCTATGATATGCTTAATATAATATGAAAATATGCTAACCATACACCTTTAGAAAGTGGCTGGGGCATTGCAAAGGCCAAAAACCATGCGACAATATGCAAAATTCCTGAATAAGCATGTAAAAATTGTCTTTTCTTGATCCTCTAAAGCAATTGCAACTTAAAAATAATCTGAATAACCATTAAGGAAACAATAGTAAGAATGACCAGCTAACATTTCAAGCATTTAATCAATAAAAGGTAAAGAGAAGCAGTCCTTGCAAGTTACAATATTTAATTTTTTTATAATCTATATAAATTCGGCACCCATTTTGAACACGGGTAGGAACTAACTCATTATTATGATTTTTCACAACAGTTATTCCAGTCTTTTTAGGAACCACTTGAACCGGACTAACTAATTGCTATTTAAAATAGGATAAATCACTCCAACTTCAAGAAGTTTGAGGATCTCCTTCTTCACTACATCCACCATTGGCGGGTTCAGTCTTCTTTGCGATTGACAGAAAGGTTTTGCTCCCTCTTCAAGTAAGATATGATGCATACATGTAAATAGGCTAATTCCTTTAATACCTGCAATTGTCTAACCAATAGCTGTCTTATGCTTTTTAAGGACTTGCTCAAGCTTTTCTTTTTGCGGTGCACTAAGCTTATTTGAGATGTTCACTAGTAACGTACTTGAGGTGACTAGAAAGAGGCTTCAAAATTTGGCTTACTGTCGTAGGCAACCAAAAATAAAACTTATACTCCTAAAAAATGCATGTAGTAGTGTGAGTAAGGATTGTTCCCAGGGAGAGTATCTAGCCTAGTTTTATGCTACGTAAACAAAGATTGGGAATTTTGAGTACAACGAAAATAATTTTAAGAAAAACAACTAAGGAATAATTCAAATTGATGTATTTTACAACTGATATTGATGCAACTATATATCAATTCACATTTTGAATATTCACCATTAGAACTATTTTCCTATCTCTCTTTAGTCGTAGTTAATTAAAAAATAAACAATCTGATTAACCCTAACTACTAAACAACCCAAGACAAGCACTAAATGTTTAATCTAATAACAACCTTAAGAAATAGAGAGATCAATGAAGTTAAACAGCACAAGCACAAATGGTTGATTTAATTTAGTCGAGCATTCTTCCGAAAATCTAAATATTTCTGACACAGCAAATTGTTAAATCTTAGTTGTTTCACAAATTAGAGGAATCAAATAATTACGGAATTGATTTCTAACCTAACAGTAGATTGCAACAAATGATAAACTAGTAGGCCTTCTAGTAATTAAACGAAACAATTATGAATATAAGTATAGAAGAACATCTAATACTTAAGCATAAATTAAATAATAATAACAAATTAGATCTCAGTTTTATTGATTACGAGGCTTTTGTTTCCTTTGACTAATTATAAAAGTTTCGACACGTAAGGCTATGATGAAACTTGAAGGAGAAATTATAGAAGAGATGGGAGAGATGTGTGTATCAAGTTTGATATTCTTGCCTACGCCCTCCCTCCAAACCTACAACTAATTAATTAAAGAAAATATTAAAAATAAATTAAAGTCCTAATATAACAGGAAAAATGGTGATTTACTGAGAAAAATATTAAAATAAAATAAAGTCCTAATATAACTAGGAAGGTAATGATTTCAACTAGAATTTCCGTGCACTAGATTTGGAAACTTCCAAAAATAAACCGCGTTAAATCCGTGTTTTAGAATTGCAGGTTAAGGGATGTTTCAGAACATCAACAGTATAGATATAGCAAATTCAAGCCCGGTTTTGACCTTGATGTAGTCTGTATATCTCAAAACTCAAAATATGAAAGTTGTAGATCTTTTTTTTGCCATTTCATATCATCTTGAATCATCTCAATCGGAGCTCGGATGAGAGAGTTATACTTGGATTATGAAGCAATGTTGAAACTGTCCAAAATCGCCTAATTAATTTTGTTTTACACTTGACACCTCCATTTTCGTTCTAAATCAAAATATAAGAATAATGAGTGTATTTAAGTACTAATTAAGTATAAAAGATTAAATATTAAAGGAGAAAAATATGATATTTGTAAAAACTTCTCTAATTTATGGTGAATTCAATCTAGATATTAATGATAGCATTTTATTCTTAAGCCAAAGACAAATCATGATTTGCAACAATGAATTTAGGTATAAATTAATTTTTATATTATTTCTTGTAGCTTATGCCTGCTATTGTCATGTCATTTGCAAACTCATTAGTATTTGTAGATATTCAATTCATTTCATTTGTCTCACTTGAGATTTGGCTAAATTATTGATAAATCCCCACTGATTTGGTTTTCGCCGATTATCATTATTAGTGTTTAGTTGTTTACAAATTTAATGAAAGTTCAGAGAATATTATGACAAAATTTAGTAAATTAAGTTTAAGTTTATTTTCTAAATTGCTCTATTTGTTTAAAAACATGTTAAAAACTACTTGTAAAATATTGTAAATATATATACATACACACACTCATTTGTATAGTGTTCACTCTTGATAAATTAAAATTAAATTAATTATAGTTAATAATTATACGGATAGAAAGTGATAGACAATAAACATGCGTTATTTACTATGAATTTGTGTTAAATTTTTAACTTGAATAGTTAAGAAAGATTTCAGGACGAGAGAATTAAAGTCTTACAAGAGGCAAACATACCACTCTCCTTATTTGTACGCACATTTTTTTGTCATATACATGTTTTCTTTTAAAATTGGCAATAATAGGAATAATAATAAGAAAGAAAATGTAAATCATATGACATACTTTTAGATAATCTTATTGTAATTGTCTTGCTTATGTCTTTCTTTAGGTAGAATAGTCCAAATAAAATTATTCAATAAAAATAGACCATGGTTTAAAATTTATTATTATTATTATTATTATTGGTTAATTTAAAAATAAAAAATATATAATAAAAATTTATTAATTAAATAAATAAATGAAATGATGTGCTTATTTTATTTAAAACTTTCTTTTTATACGTTGGTAAAGAAAAAAGGCAGGAGCATAAATTTGCAGATGGCATGGGCTCTCTTGTGCGCTAACTAGTGAAAAATAGCCCAATTAATCGCTAACCAAATAAATGGGTCTATATGCTAATATTTGTTTTGATTGAGAACTTCGTAATCAAGTAATCAATTTAATTAATGACATTTATTCAAGTTTAATGGAAAATAAGAAAATAAAATAAAATGCATAAAAAGTCGTCATTTCATGATTTCATGAATGATCACCGTAAGATCCGAACATGATTCTTTTTTTTTTCACATCTAATCTAGAACTAGAATTGCACAGCCAGCCACTGCCATGCAATATCTTTGTATATTATGAATTATGATTTTAACCCATGGGCCATGGCTTGGGAGTCCGAGACTTCATATTCCATGAACAAGTTAAAAATGGTAATGGTTATAAATGTGACATTGAAGATAAGGTAGTATAAGTGTACTGTCCACTATGTCCGATCTATAATAAAATAATCGTGGGCATGCAATTGCAAACGCAAGCAAAGGCCCCATCTCTCTGCTCTCCTGCCTGATCAAAGAAAGAAACAAGCTACCAACTCATGTAATTGTAAATCAATATGGGTATCTTTGATAAAAGGAATCGTGTGAGAGGAATTACTGACGCCCGAGCTTTGCTACTATATGGACAGCTGGCTCTGTATACATTTTAGCTGCCTGCAACTGCTGCAAGTCAGCCTGTTAACTCTTTTAGTAACTTTAGGCCATGCTCCCTTACCAAATTAAAATTAAAAGAATAGAAATCTCGTGTTGAATATACCAGCTCATGCACGTAAAACATGGCAATTAATTTGGAGTGTTGAAAGTGCCACTGTTAAGCCATGTGAACTGAGTTATGTTTCTCTTACATGGATAGAGATAATAAATAAGAGTTCCCTTCCAATAGTCGAAAAAAGAATTGGAACATAGGCTTTTTTGTTTTACATGAGACTACCACAATAATAAGTAGGGATTGCAACGGGCCGGCATAGCCTGTCATTTTCGGTCCCTCTCTGTTTATTTATATTAAATAAATAATATTTATAAAAATATTAATAAAATAAAATAACAAATTTATATATATAAATAAATTATTTATTTTAATTTATATACAAATATTAATATATTAATAAATTATAACTTTAATTCTTAATAAAATAAAATAAAATATGTAAAGTTTTATTAAATTTTTGTAGAAAAATCATTAAATTTTCTCATTAATTTTGTAGAAAAAAAATATTTTGTTTAGTAGATAAGAAAATAAAATCTTGTGAATTATTTTTTTCTTTGTTAATCTTGTATTAATATACTAAAATATTTAATTTAATTATTAGAATTGATGATTTAATTTAATATCAACTAATTATATATATATATATATAAATTAATTTTATTTTTAATTTTAAATAGACTATATTATAAAAAAAAAAAAAAGTGAGGTGGGATCGGGAATTGTCCTCATCCTCATCCCTGTCTCGTTTTTAAATTTGAGGATGAAATCATTGTAATATCTACTATAAGCTTATATATATATATATATATATATATATATATGTATGTATGTGCGCGCGCGCGCGTATGTGGATTTAAAATTAACTTTTAATTTTTGTCTTTTATGAAATCATTCCGGTCTATGCTATAAGTTTATATATATATATATGTGTGTGTGTGTGTGTTATGTGTGTGTGTGTGTGAATTTAAAATTCAACTTTTAGTTTTTGTCTTTCATATATCATATTTTTACTATTTATTATAAAGAAGAAAGTTAGATGATCCAAAGAGAAATAAAGGAAATATAAAATAAAGTGTGACTTAATGTTAGGACTATTATACACTTGCGATCCCAAATTTTGTATTAAATTTTTTAATTATATTTTCAATTTTACGTTATGAATTTTAGTTGGAATTTTAATTTTTATGTAAATAATTTCAAATTTTGTATGTTGATTGTAACGTTTTTATTGTTGCCTATGTAGTCCATTTTCCTAAATTAGTGTTACCAAAATTTTGTTAACTTAGCTGTTAAATAATAATATTAAGATAAAAAGACATGTATATTAAGATAAAAAGACATGTTTACATTTTCTTTTAATTTGATGGTTTTTTTTTTTATTTATTTTCTCACTCTTCTATTATTTCTTTTTTTTTTCTTTTGTACTTTTCTCCTTCTTCTCTTCTTCATTATTTGCTCTTCCTCTATTAATAATTTCTTCCATTTTCTCTCCATTTCTCAAATTATATTTCTTTTTCTCTACCCAAAACTCATATTCAATGCCAATACTCCCTTCAACTCAACATCAAACATGATTAATTAGATGTCCACCCTATAATCAATTAAATTGAATTTTTACAAATAAATAAATAGGGTCCTCCCACTATAGTGTAGTTCCGTTCAATGGAGAATATTTATAACACACAAAGAGATAATTGTAATTTGACAAAAAAAAAAAAAAAAAAAACCCTCCTGGTAAACCGTTACTATTAAATCATATCTTAAAAATTCTTTTTCTAAATACCCAAAAGTTACCAGAACTAGGTCAAATTAGTGTGATGGGTAATTTATTTTGGTTAGGAAGATTGATGTGACGAGAGAATGTTGCTCCGAAGTGCCTTAAATTATGAAACACAAGGAGGACATGGACTGCAATGAATTTGTCTTAAGATTTTGAAACTGTCCATTAACTACCATGTCTTTGTGTCTACAAATATTTATTATTTATTATTGACCAATTAAAACAGGCTGTAAAGCTTAAAGCTTTGCTGTGTTGGTGCAACAGGTGAAAAATATATGGAGAAATTGAACCATCTCAAGTTGCCGACCTTTGCCTTCAAATGAACTCATAACTCAACACTCCAATAACACTATCTTCTGTAAATGCAGAGATGGAATCGTACGTATGACCCATGACTTGATCTAACATAAGCCTTACTATAAATCATAAATTATAGACCATAAATGCCCAAAAAAAAAAAAAAATCGTTACTTCAATTAAGCATCAATTACTCGTATTATATTTGGAAATCTAAAACCAGAACCAAAACCAAAACCAAAAATTAAAAAAAGACAAAGACTCTTCTGTTTTTACTCAATGAGTCGGAACCCGTTTAGCTCTCACGGTAAGGCGCAGCCATGACGTGAAAAACCGAGCCGCGACCTGTCCCTATCAAACTCGAACAAGAACCCTTGCTGCATAAGATTCCCTATCACCGACAACCCGGACCCGTTGTTCAAGGGTTGGATCGCCAAACACTTGACCCGCTCACTCGTATCGATGAAATAATTCCTCTGCGGAGGCCTAAACACCGAATCACCCAGCAGTTCAAAACTCAGTCTAGGAAAACTCGTTCTGGACACGCCTGAAACATTAACACAGAGATCAAAATCCAGAATAGACTCAGCTGGACTCGGTAACCTCACTCGCCGTTTAAACGCACTTAATATTTCACGGTAAGCTGGCTCTGCTAATAATGTCAAGGTAGTACCCGAGTCAATGACCGTGCCACCGTTACCCAACTCGTCGATTGACCAAACGGCAGGGTCGATCGGTAGTTTAACATCGTCAACATACACGCTTTTGATGTCAATGTAGTAAAATGTGGGTGATAGAGGATTAACAAGCAATGGGGTGAAGCTCATTTTCGGGTTCTTTGAAACGGCATCGTTTTCTTCACCGCCGATCATCAGAAAACTCGTCGGTGGTGGAGTGAGAGTGTAATCCATGAGACAGTAAGAGAACTTGTTTCCAAACCGTCGACCCAGTTGAGAAGAAAACGAAATGGGACCACGACCCAAGCCCATTACTCCATGGGCCCCATTGAAGCTGCCGCCCGTGATACTAGGACCCGTGTTCTTAAACCCGCATCCGAAATGGAAATCTTTGAGTTGAACTTGTTGGCCAGCGCTATTGTTCAAAGTTATTATTTCTTCGGAGAAGAATCCAGCTGTAACTGAGCCGTCAGCGTATTCATACTCGTAACGACAAGGACTGTGTAGTTGAGTGTGGTAACAGTGGTTGGGGCGAGGGTGAGGGACGAGGCGTCGACACGTGGGGTTGAAACAATGGTGAGGAGAAAATGACGCGGAGTGGCGGGCGAGAAAGGCAGATCTAGGAGAGCGGAGAGAGCAGTTGCGGCAGGCGGAGCACGTGACCCAAATGAGGTCGCTGCCGGTGTCGGCGACGAGGAGGAGAGGTTGAGGAGGTGAGCCCAGATGGAGAGAGATGAAGTACTGCCCGGACCCGGAGGAAGCGCCTGAAACTACAGGAGATTTGAGAGTTTGGCGGTGGTGGTGGTGGTGGCGGCCGTGGAGATGGGAGAGCCGGGTTTGGAGTGGGGTGGTATACGGAGTTTTGTGGACAAGTGGGAGTTTTAGATACTGAGAGGTTGCAGGCAAGGCCGCGGCGGTTTTTAGGAGGAGGAGAAGAAATAGTGAACGGAGTGAAACGGAAACTGAGAGCATTGTTGAGGGCCAGGGGGAGGGAGATAGAGAGAAGAGGGTGAGAGAGAGAGAGAGAGAGAGGTTGTTTAAATTCAAAAGGCTGTACTATTATATACGTATGTGTTTGGGTATTTTTACTATTTTACTGGAATAAATGAGCAATAACGTATAATATTTTGTTTGAACACTAAAATTAAACTATCAAAAGCATTCATGTTAACTATTTGAAATTTTATAAATTTAATTTTCATTTTAATAAA
>JAXCLQ010000009.1:12216350-12245784 GCA_035584115.1 Cedrela odorata | reverse complement strand
TGTCAGCCAACTGTTATCAATATTATCTCTACATGAAAAAACAAAAGAATAGAGTTTTCAGACTTGAATTACACTTTTTATCTTTATTTCTCTCACTTTGCTATTATGTTAAAGAGAATATACTTTTGGGATACAATATATTTAAGATATTAAGGACCAATCATTCTCTTATTCCAATAAATTTTTTTTTGAGAAAATGTGCCTTTTATACTGAGACTGAAATATACAAATTCAAATGTTGTATTAGTTTTAAAAAATACTTTTTTTTTAGATTAAATAATAAAAAGTGATATAAATTCATAAAAATAGTTTAAATACTAAATTATACTTTAAGATTAAATACCAAAAATTATTTTATTTTATTATAGTATAGTTTAAATATCAAAACTATAATTCTTTTCTAATTTATGTATTTATAAACTCATTTTTCTTGCACAATTAATGTGAAGCAATATTGTAAACTATTATAATAATAATTACTCTTAGCTATGTGTATGACGATTAATACTATGATACACTACTAAATATATTAATTTCACCAAATTAATACTATGTTACACTAGTAAATGTCTTTATCTCATCGAGTTTTTAGATAAATTTTGCGTTAACGAGAGGGATTAGCTACGGTACATTTAATAAATATTACGTTTAAAATTTTTTGTTATTTACAATTTGAAGCAATCTATATAAAAACTTAAAATAAATAATAAAAATTTGAAATATATAAAATTTGACCATATTTTAAGTTTTTATTATTTATTTCAAATTTCTTAAAGTTGTAATCTGATAGCTCTCCTGTAAACTATTAGATTAGCATAATTAGTTGCCAAGAGAAAAGGAATGTTACTGGATATCTTTTTATGATTTTTTTTTGTTGCTGTATATTTCCTATTTCCCAGCTAGAGGATCCTAGAACTAAGAATGGTTTTCATCTATATGTATCCTGCTAGTATACATTCAAGATCAATAGGAAAAAAAGAAACAAAAGAAATAACTTCAGTTTCTTTAACTTGGTACTATTATTATTCGGTCATGCCATGGTATGGTTAGTTGTATTGTGCACAGAGATGCCATTTGCATGTCTGAATACAAAATCTTGCTGCTAGAGAAGAAAATTTTGTCACAAAAAATACCCATAAACCAAAGAATTGGTATTTTATTGATTGGTAGTTTACAACAATAAATAGGTTTTCTTCTTTTCACAACACCAAATAAACAAATTTGAGTGAGTAATTAATTATAAATATTTTATTCGAAATTTATCAAACAAAATTTTTTTTTAATTGTAGCACAATAGTTGAAACCATATAATTTTTAAGATTATTTAATTATTATTATTATTATTTAAATAATACTCTCACAAAACTATTACACTAAAATTATAATATTTATGAAAAAAAACTATAATATTTTCAATGTAAAGAAACCATAATTAACCAAAAAATAAAAAATTGATAAATCCTTACTAATAACATATAATAACCATTTCAATCCCTTTCAGTCTACAGGACAATATTGAAATAACAGTTAAGAAAACTGGGTCCTAATGTTATATTGGACTTTCGTGTGTGCAGCTCTGTTCTGTCGTCATTTTGTTATATTTGCTTTAATTCATGTTCATATTGAGAATAGATACAGGTGTGCGATTATTAAATGGAAGAAGAAACATGGGGGTGGGGGGGCTCAAGAAAGCAGCATGTGACTGGAAAGACAGACTCAATTGTCTTTTTGTTCCATTAATGTACATTTACTACGCAAGTATAAATTATAATTATTAACTTTTTGTGGAAATAATAATGCACTCTAGATTTGCTTGTTATTTTAATTATTAAAATGGGAAGCATATCACATGACTAGTAGCAGTAGATTTGTTGGATCTAAACTTAGATGGATTAATGCCTTGTCGTTAAGTCAGTATTTCAGATAATTTTGGTGAATGAATCTTTGTATTTCATCCCTAGATTTGATTTGACAGTAAACATGAATTGAATTATTGCAGTTCGGCCCATTATTATATTTGGAATAAATAAACTTTTTCAGATGATCTACAATCATGGTCCGCCTTTTTTTTAATTTATTTTTAATCCAAAGAAACTATAAGCATATAAAGGTAATAAAATGGTGATATCTATTTGTATAATAGCATTCCATTACTTAAATTTTTGTAATTATAATTTTTTTTGAGTGAAATACTAATTAAATTATTATTTATATTAATTTAAAAATGATTTATATCACATAAATTCTATTTTATAAGGTAACTTCAATCATTTCTTAAATTAATATATATATATATATTTTTTTTTACTTTTGTTATAGTATTTTGTAATTAAAAAATATAAAATATTCAATGGAAAAAATGAGAAAGAAATTTTTTTTATATTAATATTTGTAATTTTTAATTAAAAAATTTTATTCATAGAAGTTTGTATGTGATGAAACATTTAAAAAAATTTGAACATAGACGACCATTAAAAATTTAACTTTGCATAAAAAGTTGTGTATTGAATAAATATTAAAAAATAAAAATATTTATAAATCTTAATAAATAATAGAGTATTTTTAGTATTAAATATAGTTCATTTACAAAATATTTTAATTTTTAAGATTATTACGGGGTGTTTTGATAAATGAAATGTTATTATATAAAAGGCCGGGTGGAAATTAATATCACCATCCGGTAATAAATTGAAGTCATTTATCCTTTTATCAACTAAAACCTCCTCGCTGAAATTTTAAATAAATAGAATGTGATGTTATATGCTATTGATACCTGATTTTCGAAAGAATTAAATCAACAAGCGAACATTGTACTGGATGGCTTCTGGCTGGCCAATGTGGTCAACAGTTATTGTCCAAAGTGTAATATAACTGTCTAAAACGTGGATAACTACTGAGTAGCCACATGGACATAACTTAATTCTAAACTTTTAACTTAGTTGTGGATTGAAAAATTGAATGAATTTTCCTCTTTTTTTTTTCATTGATAATATAGGAAGATATATACACAATACAATAATTAAATGAGTTCCTAAATTAGAGCATATACACTATAAATGTCTATTTACATCCCTATATAAATGAAAACAAATTAGGAATTATAATTGTTGGTTGCACAAATTAGAATTATATCCCAGATTCTATGCATTAGTTGACTCTACATTTTTTTTAACACTTTCCCTCAAGTTTGGAATATATATTAATGATTCTTAATTTGTTAAGTAGAGTTAAGAATTGTGAAGAACTCAATGGTTTTGTAAAAATATATGCTTGTTGGTCTGATGTTGATACACAGAGTGACAATCAATTTCTATACGCTTTGTTTGTTCACGGTAGATTGATTTTAAAGCAATATGGAGCACTGCTTGGTTGTCACAATACAAATTGACATGATGTGAATGTTCAACGCCCAAATCTTGTAAAATTGTCCTTAAACAGGTAATTTCACAACAAGTTGCAGCCATAAATCGGTATTCGACTTTTGCGTTGGATCATGATGCTGTTGTTTGCTTCTTAGTTTTCCAAGAAATTAACGAATTGCAAGGAAGTATTACATACCCAGTAACTGACCGTCGAATGTCACGACACCTTGCTTAATCTGCATAACAAAAAGCATTTAGTTGAATTAAACTATATGTAGAAAGAAATATTCATTGTCTTGGTGTTTGTTTTATACATCGTAAGACACGATGGGTTGCTTCTAAATGTGGTACACGTGGCTTGTCCATAAATTGACTTAAAACATGGATTGCATATGTCAAGTCGGGTCATGTGATTGTCAAATAAATTAACCATCCAACAAGCCATTGATATGATGAAAGATCACTAACATAATCACCTTCAAATTTACTGAGAGATAAGTTTTGTTTCATAGGAAAGGAAGATGGTTTTGCACACAGATATCCTACATCTTCAAGAATCTTGAGAGCATGTTTTGGTTGTGAAAGAGCAATGCCTTTGTTAGACCGTGCAACCTCTATACTTAGGAAATACTTATGTTTGAGAAAATGCCTAGAGGATTGATGAAGCCCAATGGTCTTGGGCCCATTAGGTACAACACAGTACCAAGGCCTAAGCCATTAACAAATATTTTATAAAAGATAGATAAAATCTGAAACCTATCTCAATCAGTGAGATTCCAACCATGATTGTAATGAAGATCTCGGGTGTGACATGATCCGAAACTTCATAAGTTAAACAAAAAGTCTCGGATCTAGATGTGAAAATCTGAGACTTCTTTTCTTAATAAATATCTAAGGTATAACATGACAAGAGTTTCAGGTAAATCATTAGAACCCGTTGCCAATTCTATTAAAGAAGAAAGTTCAAGATGAAATGTAAGATTTTTAAGACCTCTTATCAGTAGTTATTTCTAGCCATGTAAAGTTCAAGTTTATCAGATTTTTTCAAAATAAGGGAGGATTTGTAGCCTGTTGGATGCATTTTGTAAATAGGGCTTATGATCTTGTGATCCTTGAAAAATCGATGAATTCAGGATCACGATTTCATGATTTCTTATAATACTAGTAAGTGTGGAATTATGATTCTTTAATTCTTTAAAATCTTAATAAACTTGGGAGATATAATGATAGTGGGATGAAATAACCTATAAAAGGTAAGCTGAAGGTAACAAAGTATGCAATATACTATACGAGATATAACATACTAAGTTTAAGTTATCAAATTGGTGTCATTATTTTCTCTCAAACACACAAAAACAAAATCCTATAATGCTTAAGTTAGGATTTTCATCGAATTACCAGCTTTACCTATGATATTTTCTTTGATTTCAGGTAAAAACAATCAAACAATGAGTTTAGGGGGGCAGTTGTGAGTATGAAAACTTTGAGCTCATTGTTGTTGATGAAGCAAGGAGGATGAGAATGCCTCAAAAATTTCCTCAAGAGATATCATGATGAGGTGATAAAGTTGAAAGTTTATCATCATTCCCTAGTGTTGAAAGATCTCAAGAAGGGTCTACGAGTAGACCGGGGATGATATGCTGTTCGTAAGTCGTCCATTACCACTTATGAAACGGCTCGGAAGAACCTGTTGGATTAGATTGGGATTGAGGATAAGATTATCCTTAAGATGAAAGAAAAAAAAGATAATGGGGACATCTTCACGTGACAAAATGCTTTTTCCGAAATCTGATAACAAAAGGAGGCAAGATGACAAGATAAATTTTCGAGACTTTGACAGGAAAAGAAGTTAAGTGATGGAACAAGTTAGGTCGGGGAATAAGAGGGATGATGTCCCTCCGAGGGGACAATACTCTTCGAGAAGGGATGATATGAGAAGGGTGGTCCAAGTCCAAGAAGCAAGGAATAAATTTTGCCAATTTCACCAGAACATCGAGCATCTGACGGATAAATGTTTTAACCTCAAGAACCATATATAAGTCCTTGTTAGGAATAACTATTTGACAGATTTTATGGCAGATAATGGGGAATAGATTGGAGTCCTAGATAAAATGGTTGATTTATAAGAAGAACGTGAGCATTAAGCAATAATGATCTCAAAAGGGTCCATGTTGGTAGGAAACTCAAATAGAGCAAGGAAAAATTATTCAAAATATTTCTTACCCAATTATACCTCAAATGCGCATGTTATGAACGTAAGGACAGAGAAGAAGCGAAAAATCGCTTTAGTTCCCATAATATTCAAAGATGAAGATAAGATCAGAGTACATTTTTCTCATGATAATGCTTTGGTGATATCTTTGACAGTTGGAACAGCTCAAGTCAATTGAATATTGGTTGATACAAGAAGCTCGTCTGACATTATTTTCAAAGAAACTTTGGATTCTTTGGGTATTGAAGACATGAGACTAAAACCGGTAAAAACTTATCTACACGGCTTCGGCGAATCGTGCATCTACTTGTTGGGCATATTACAACTGTCGATTACAATGGGGGATAAACCCTATTAAAAAACCACAATAGTTGAGTTTCAAGTGATAGATCTCAAGATGCCCTATTAAATTATTCTTGGAAGATCTTTCCACAGGCCTACAAGAACGGTAGATAGTATATACTACATGAAACTAAAATTTAGAGCAAGAGAAGGCATCGACATAGTCAAAGAAAGCCAAAAAGAGGGCTGATCATGTTTTGCTCCATCGTCAAAAAGCTCTTACTATATAACAAAGCATCGTTTGGAAGAAGGTTTGGAGATTAGGGACTATAATGTAGAGCAAGGATGGATAATGAAGGGCTTAAGTAAGAAATTGGGTTAGGGTAGTATATCGTCAGTAGTGGAGCCTATTGAGGAATTGAAGTTTGTAATTTTAAATGATGAAACTTTAGAAAGAACAGTTAAAATTTGGTCGCATTTGCCCTAAGAACAAAAAGTGTTGCTTAAAGATATCTTGAGGCAGCATATGGACCTGTTTGCATGGATGCATGATGACATATCAGGGATTAATCCCTGAATAATATTCCATCTACTCACAACTGATTCCAAATTCAAGCCAGTGAAACATAAAAGACAAATGTTTAACACAAAAAAAAGGGAAGCAGTTAGTGTCAAGGTGGAGAAGTTAATGAAAGCTAAGTTTATCAAAGAAGTGCATTATCCAAAATGGGTATTAAATGTGATCATGGTGAAGAAGTCGAATGGAAAATAGAGGATGTGTGTGTACTTCATAGACTTGAACAAAACTTATCCAAAAGATAGTTTTTCCTTCCCTAGAATAGATTAGCTGGTAGAGTCAACAATGGGGCATGAACTTTTGAGCTTTATGAATGTATTCTCAGGGTATAATCAAATCAAAATGAATGAATCAGATTAGGAAAAGATCGCATTCATAACTGACTAGGGGTTATATTGCTATAAAATTATGCCTTTTAGATTGAATAATGTAGGGGCTATATTCCAGAGATTGGTTAATCAAGTTTTCAAACCCTTGATTGGGTCTACCATGGAAGTCTATGTTGACGATATGATTATTAAGTCATTGAAGATCCAAAACCACTCAAAACATCTGAAAGAGACCTTCTCCTACCTGAGGAGATATAATATGAAGTTGAACATTGAGAAGTGTGTGTTTGGAGTCGAGGTAGACAAATTTCTGAGGTATATGGCAAGTGATGTGATATTGAGGCCAATCCACAAAAAAATAAAGGCAATACCAGAGCGTAAGTCCCCTACTACGCTAAAAGAATTACAAAGTTTAATAAGAAGACTAGCCGTGAGGGCAGATTTGTGTCCAAAACTACATATAGATGTTTCTTATTCTTTCATGAGGAAGGAAAAGAAAGTTGGGTGGACAGAAAAGTGTGATAATAACTTTTAGAAGTTGAAGTGGTATCTTGCGTTGGCATCACACTTGACGAGCCCTAGGATTGAAGATTTATTATACATTTATTTAGCAGTGATTGACTATTCTATGAGCTTAGTGTTGGTAAAGGAAAATTCGGAGAAAGATCATCGGCCTATCTACTATACCAGTAAGATACTACTAGATGCTGAGATAATATATTCTTTTCTTGATAAGTTGACATTGGCATTGGTGGTTGCGGCAAGGAAGTTACGACCCTACTTTTAAGCTTATTAGGTGGCAGTTTTGACAAATCAACCCCTGAGACAAATCCTTCATCGACCTAACTTGTTTGGCCAATTGGTGAAGTGGTCGATTAAGCTTAGCGAGTACGACATCTGCTACAAGCCGAGAAAGGCTATAAAAAGGTAAACCTTGGCATATTTCGTGGCAGAGAGATCAATATTCAAATATTTCTTCATTCACCAAATTGTGAAAAGCTGCTCAGATCAAACTCAAGAGAATTTACCTGAGCCAAATGTGATAAGCCAGTGTGGCATCTCTTTATTGATAGAGTATCAAATGCACAAGAAGGAGGTGTAAGGATCATTCTAGTTGGCCCGAATAGAACAGAAGTGATGTGCTTGTTGAGGTTTGACTTCAAGGTAACCAATAGCAAGGTGGAGTATGAGACACTGATCGCGGGGATCAACCTTGTTTGGATGTTTAGGGTCATATGTTTGAACATTGACAATGATTCCTAATTGATTGCAAATCAAATCAGCGGGCACTTTTAGGCTCATGAAAGCAACATGCAAGTCTATTTAGACAAGGCAAAATCGCTATTTGAAACCCTGAAAACAGTTATGTTGAAACAAATTCTAAGATCAAGGAATTCAAGAGCTGAGATCTTAGCTAAATTAGCCTCCACATTCAAAAGAAAAGTTTTGCCTTAGTTTTTATTGAAGTTTTGCAACAAAAAAGTTCGGAAGTAAAAAGTGACCAACCCATTATAGCCGAGCTTAATTTTTACCTTTCTTGGATGGACAAAATAAGGTTTTATATCCAAGAAGGAAAACTCTTGAAGGATAGAGATGAGGCGAGAAAGATTGAAAATAGGTACGTAAAATACACTATCATCGATAAGGAACTATACAAATGAGGATTCAATATTCCTTATTAGAGGTGCCTAAGATATAAGAAAACTGCACGGGTTCTAGAAGAGATCTATCACAGAGCATGCGATGACCATAGGGGAGCACGTCCCTTAATGCATGAGGTCTTAAGGTAAGGATATTACTAGCCTACTCTTGTACAAGACGTAACTCAGGTTGTGAAAACTTGTCATGAATGCCAAATACATAAAGACATACTAAGACAACCCCCTAAAAAGTTGACTTTTTTAACAAGCCCTTGGCCATTTGCTTAGTGGAGGTTAGATCTTATTGGCCCATTGCTTGTTGCTCGAGTCAATACAAAGTACTTAATAGTGGCAATCGACTACTTCACTAAATAGGCAAAAGCCGAGCCACTAGTTTGTATCACTGAGAAGAAAATCACGGCCTTTGTCAAGCAAAATATCATCTATCGATTTAAGACACCTCAAGTGCTATTGTAAACTATGGAAAACAGTTTGACAACTCGAATTTTATGAATTTTTACTTAGATTTCTCAATTGATCTCAGGTTTATGACACTAGCCCATCTGAAGGCTAATGGGCAAGTGAAAGCTGCAAACAAGGTGATCAAGAAAACACTCAAGAAGAAGCTCAGGGAACATAAGAGTGATTGGATCGATAAACTTCTAGAGGTACTTTAGGCTTACAAGACAACTCTAAAAGTGGCCACGGGGTAAACTCCATACCTCTTAGCTTTTGGTTGTGAAACAGTAATTCCAATCGAGGTCAGCTTGCTAACTTTTTGAATTAGCAACTACAATGAAGAAGAAAGTGACTAAAACACGCATTTGAATCTGGATCTGCTTGAAGAGAAGAGAAATTAGGTGATGTTGAAGACAATGGCTTATCGGCAAAGGGTGGCTAGATATTACAACAAAAATATCAGACGTCGCACCTTTTAAGTTGGAGATATAGTTTTAAGACAGGTTACACTAAACATTAGAATGCTAAGAGAAAGTGTTCTCAGGGCTAACTAAAAAGGGCTTTATAAGCTCACTCAGATTTAAAGACCTAGAGTATACAAGTTAGAGTCTACTAATAAAGTAGGGTTAGGAAACTATGTAATGTAGAATGACTTTAGCTGTATTACCCCTGGGGATTATCTTGGACTTTGTAAAAAATTTTGTCCTAAACAATAATCTCATTTGTATACAGTGTTCTGACGTCTGCAAGATTCTTGATGATGATGATACACTTATGATAAAGTGGTCCTTGAGGTATAAGGGAAAATAATCTCCTTCATATTGGGGTAATATTATTCAAAAACTCAAATAAGTCTTAAGCCTGATCTCAGAACGTATAAAAGTGAAATGGTTCCTAGAAGATTACGTTTTATTTACATTAGGGTAATATTATCAAGAACTCGAATAAGTTCTGAGCTTGACCTCATAACTTATATGAGTGAAATAGTTCATAGATGACCACGTTTCATTCATCTCGATGTAATATTATCCAAAAATTTGAACAAGTCATGAGTCTGATCTTAGGACGTATAAGAGTGAAATGGTTTTTAGATGATTACATTTTATTTACATTGGGTTAATATTATCCAGAACTTGAATAAGTCTTAAGCTAGACCTCAGGATGTTCAAGGGTTTAATGGTTCTTAGATGATTATGTTTTACGATTTCATATTAGGATAATAATATCCAAGACCCGTATAAGCCTTAAGCTTGGGACGTGTTAGGGTCTACGTAGTTCATGTATGAAGATGTTTACTTCTAAAAAAAGAAGTTCAAAAGATTGACTTGTAGGGCTCAAGTTTTACATTCTCAGTTTAGCTCAGGTAAGATCTTTTAAATTGTTTATGTTAACAAAAATATTTCTAAGTTGTGCATTAAGTTTAGGTATGGATTACTGACTTTTGAGACTCAAGTTTTATGCTTTAAGTTCTCAGTTCAGGTTAGATCTTTCAGGTTATCTACTTGCATTAACTGAATTTTTTTTGAGTTATGCAAAGAAATTAAGTATGGAAGATAACTATTAAGTGAAGATGCAAGAAGATCAGCGTGAACTGTAAAAAAGAAAAGCTCAAATTTATAAATTGTGCTTTCAATTATATTTATAAAAAAAAGATAGAAAAAGTATAGTTATTGTTTACCTTCCCTACTAATCTGGTTGTGGCGGAATTTAGAGGAGTAACCTTTGAGTCACTAGGGGAGACTTTATCTTCAACAAGGACATCATCAGATAAGGATTCATCGGGGGATGGAGGCTCACGTTCCAAGGCCTCATAAAGCCACCTCAGGTCGAGGTCAGTAAACTAGCCTTGGAAAGTCCTACAGGTTAGATCAATTCCTTCGTTGACCTGATTCGCAATAGTGACCTTAACTATTTCTTCTAGTTTGATAGCTAGAGACTTGAACTTTTCTTTTTTAGCTTCCAAGCTCAGCTGAAGTTAGGGGTGTACAAAACTAGTTCCATTTTCGGTTTCACTTAGAACCGAATCCTATCTTAAATAATTTAGTTTCTAACTTTTAAAACCGGAACCTACTCTATTTAATAGGGTACTCTTTTTTCGATTCAATTAGATTCTAGTTCGGAAACAATGTACCATATTTATCAATTATCTCAAATTTTCTAATTTTTAATTCCATACAAAATTTTTTTTTAAAAAATAAAATCAATGAAATTAAATTATAAAAGTACTGTATAAATGACAAAAAATTGAGTGGACGAAAAATTAAGTGAATAAAAGAGAAAATAAATAAGTTATTAAAGTAATTGATATACTACAAATTATTGAAAAAAATATTGTATTATTACTCGAGTTAATATTACATATTATTAAAAAGAGATTTTTCTTTTTATGATGGTACAGTTATATATTTAATAATATTATACCATGTATATATTTATTTATTATAATTGTTAACTTGTTTGACAATTTTAAAATAAATATATACACATCACGATTTTATTAAATTACGATTTTATTAAATTATTATACAAATAACATGATAAATTAAATTAAATAAAACATTAAAAACACATTGATTAATATTTTATATGTAACCTAACGAATAAAGAGTATTCTCTTTAATAATTTGTGTAATTAACTATATATATATATATATATATATATAGTTAATTGATTAAGAGATTGTATTTAAATATGAGGTGGAATTTAATTTATTTAGGTTGAAAAATATTTTTTTTATTTTAAATCAAACTGATTTTTTGGTTCGGTTCCGGTTCTACCCTAAAAAATTATGTTCTTGATTTTTTTAAATCGGAGCATACACTAAAAGAATCAATTCAGGTTTGGAACCGATTTTTTCAATTCAATTTTTGGCAGCTCTGGACCGAACCAGAACTGTTGCACACCCCTAGCTGAAGTTCTCGACATTTCTCTTCAAAATCCAGTTGAAGTCCTTGACACTTTACTTTGAACTTATTCAGATCAAATTTAAGAGTATTTATCATCTTGTTTGATTATACTTGAGAAAACTCAGAGATTGCGACTTAAAAATTGCGACCTTAATTTAAAACTCTTTCATTTTCTGGGTTCATTTTTTATTCTCAGATTTTAATTGAGTTCTCTCTATGACTGACAACTTATCGATTTTTTCATTATTTTCAATCAACCAGACATTTTGCATTGTAAGCTTGGATATGAGCTTGAATACAATGGAAACCACTATCGCTAAGAAAGATAGAAAGATAAATGAAATTAAATATGAGCTTGAATATATTCAAATTTATTTGAAGATGCTAAACTCAAATACGTCTAAATTACATTTTAACCAAGGACTAGGGTATTTTGAAGAAAAATTATCTTATTAAAAATAGTATTCGTTAAAGCTTCACTTAGTGATTCAGGGGAACATTTCATTTCCGTCCTAGACCCATTATCCCTTTTAGGCCACTGAAAAAATTAATATTTATTATTTTATTAAATTATGCAAAAAAATAAATAAATAAATAAAAAATCAATTTGGTCAAAAAAAAAAAAAAAAAAGTACCGCACATTATTTGGCCCAATGAAGTGCACATTCTAGTCAAGCATCAGGCTACAAAACTAATAACTCCAGCAATTAAAATTTAATTTTAACGGGCAAAGTGGCAACCCCAGCAATTAAAATTTAATTATAATGGACAAAAGTAGCGACTCCAGCAAATTCCAATAGAGCACCAGACTACAAAACCAATTAAAATTTTAAATTCCTAGTACTGATGAACTGCACATCAAGATCAAGAAACAGAACATATCAACAAAAATAAAAATCGTTTATTTTACGTAAACTATTTCTAATAAATAGATATATTGGATTTTGATGCAAAAATAATATAATATATTATTTATTAATTATAAAATGGGAATAAGTCGGAGAACAAGGCGGAATTCCTCTTAAACACGCGATGAAATGCCCTCCCAATAACAGGAACGGGATCGCAATTCTCAACTTGTCCCCACCACGTTGCTATCCCTACTTAAGATTACGGAGACAATTCTTGATACTAAAATTAACCAACTGTTTATACTGCTGATGATATAATTTTTCGACGCACTAAATTAGGTGTTACATTTATATATATATATAAAAAAAAAGTACTATAAAGAGATACAGTACTGTCTCTCTCTCTTAGAACTCTCTAGTGTTAGGATCCATATATAGTACTAGCAAATCTCTAAAGAGGAAAAGTATAGAGAAATTTTGGAAGATCAGACAGAGGACATCATACCATAGGCATTTAAACCAAACCATTAATGAGTGGAGTCAGAACTCCGAAAGAATCTTAAAACAGAGAGAGACAAAGGAAAAGTATTGAGCAAGAAAGAATTTGGAATTCAACTAAAATTTCAATAAAATACCAAACCCAACAAAAGTCCCCAGCCGCTTGGTTGGGTGGCAAACAGCTTACTCTCTCAGGAGTGAGTTCGTAGTTTCTCCTACTAAATTATTAACAATTTCTACAGTTGTTTTTAAAATCAGTGTTCCATTTTTTCCATTTGTAGTTTTTGTCCTATGCTTTGAACAATATTTCCTTATGTTGTGTTAACTGTTGGCCTGTTGAGTATGGTGATTACATTTGGTACAAAATCCCACAAAAAATCAAACCTAAAGCTGCACTCCTTTGCAGCAGAACAGAGAGCTTAACGGGGGAGAACTAGGGCTACCTGCTGCAACCAGCTGCAACTTTGAACTTTTTTCATCCTCTTTTCCAACAAGTATTAAATCTTGTTTTACTTTATATATAATTAATACGTCACTTTTAAATTATACAAGTCAATGAATTTCAGACAGCTAACTAAAAACAAGTTATATCTGTACCTAATTATTGTGTCCGCGAATAATTTTAAAAAAATATAATAATTAAAATGTTAGGTAAATACTCTTTTTTTTTTTTTTTTTAAATTTGTAATATTTATTAACTATTCATTTATTTATATTTAAAAGTTATTAAATTTTATTTATTTTTTAATTATTGTAACTGAAGTTATAATACTTCGATACCAAATATACTTTAAATAAGGTTACAAACAGTGTTAACAATAACCCTAAACAATTTTGAGATAAGTGACTTTTAAAATGTTTGTACAAGAAAAGTTCGTATGCGGCCATTTACTCATTTCAGTGCGTGGAAATAGATGGCGCTGCCAACCGACTAATTGCAATTAAGAAATTATTTCAAGCTGTATCCATCGTAAATACAGTCTTATCCAATTAGCATTACTCTCCACCATGACTGACCAAATCAAATTAGAAAGAGATAAAGTTAATGAAAACCAAGATAAGAAGAGAAATGAAAATACAACCTTATTGGTCGAACATCTTTAATATTATTATTTTTATTTTTAATTCTTCTTACAATCCGCAATTATAAGCGGATCACATCATTCGCATTTTATCCCGATTCATTAATGTTCAACTTTTAGGAAACAATTTTGTGGGACCCTAAACGCAATAGCAAAATATACGCCAAAAGTCGTGTGCTGATTCAACCTGATGAACAACTAGACGATGGCTAGGATGATATATATTGCATACTTCTAGGGTTCTTCATCTATCTATTGCACATTTGTAACTGCCCTTGGAATATAATTCTATTTGGTGGGTAACAAAGACAAACAGCTGCATCAGTTGAAAACATAGATAAAGGTAAACAAGGGACCATACCGGTTGAAATATTATGCATCACAACAGCTGTTTAACTTTATGCTTTTAATAAACCAAATAGCATCAAGGTTCAATTTCTTCTGTAGCTCTCTCAATGTTTTCAATTTTCATTCTTTTCTTCTCTCCGTTGCTTTTGGGCTGATTATCAGCTAGACCAGCTCAGTGTTCGAAAAATTAGAACATAGAAAACTGACATTACAAAGATAATAAAAAAGCACAAATCGAAAGAGATGAGCTTTAAGAAAGACGTTCCTAGATTCTAGGGGATAGCTTTAAAGTTCATTCTTCACACAAGTTTTTTGAGGGAAATTTATTTATGTATAGGGTTTCCATGCATGCATTCTTTCTTCATGCATCTGTAAATTTTCAATAATAATTGTTTGAAAGGTAAGAAGCTTAAAAGTGGAGAGTGAACTGTGTTAAAGCCTATATATAGTTTTAATTGTATAATAAGTTTACATTACCCACTTAATTTGTGAATTCCCTAATCAGCTCAAATGTCACAAGCTAATCTATCTAACCTTATATTATGTTTGCAAGCCTGGGCAAATGCAGCTGATGCAGCTTGATCGTACCGTTTTCTGGTGGTTTATGAAATAAAAATAATTACGACTCCAATGGCTGGACGCTTAGAAAACCTAGCATATCTGCAGCTGGTTCACCCTAATTTCACTTTTACAAGCATTGTTAGTGGGATGTGGTCCTTCCACTAATACTAGTGGCATGGAAGAATGTTTCTTCTTGCTGTTGTGTAGAATCCAATCAAGAGCAATATAGTACTTACATCGCAAAATGTATTGTGGGAAAGCAGGAAAATTAAATTTATGACGAAATTCTGCAGAGATGGCTCATAATTTTTAACAAAATTATTGCAATTTACAGTTTTTCCATGAAGAATTTGATGATTTAAACTTTAAAGAATAATAATATCCTCTCATAGAATTAAAAATTAGATATTCACTATGTGAGACTTTTTTGCGGTGAAGGGAGAATCTGTTTTTCTAATTTTAAGTTCATTCAAAAAACAAGTAACTAAAGGATTTACAAAAAGCTTAATTCATATGTTGTTTCACTAGTTGTTACTGTCTTTAATGGATAACTTAGCTATATTAAGGTCTACTTCTCCTTTGAATGAAATTGAAAAAGTCCAAATATAGCGAAAGACTGGCTAAAATAGATTTAGGTTTAGGTTTACTTTATGCAGAAACAAGTTGGTCAATATATAATATTGCACATACCAAGCCTGTAACTGCAGATGGTAATTTGGTTTTTGAAATAACTTGTTTTGGGAATAATGAGGAAGAGATCGAAGGAACTAAAGGAGGTAAAATATCCCGTCTGAATAATAAAGGCAGTAGTCAGAGAAATGAAAGTGACATTTGGTCGTCAAGTCAAAGAAATTTTGCTTCCCGTGGACGGTAAAAGCAGATAGCTAGCAGGTCTAATTTGTACATGCCTGCCTATCTGTTGTGTTCAATTACTATAATTAATATTGCTCTTCTCCCCCAATCTCTCCCTAGGTTTTTTCTAGAGGTGGTCACGTCTATACTACTCTAAGCTCTCCTTAGCTTTTGTAGCTCTCAAGGATTCTTTTCTCTTTCTCTTTCTATTTCGCGAAAAAGAAAGAATAGCAAGGGTTGCTGTCAAGCAACTACCTGCACCCCACGTGAATTATCACAATTGCAGCTGGGGCTTCATTCGTATTACCCTCACTTTCACAGCTCCTCTGTTTCCCACGACTTGTTTCGCGTCCACTCATTCTCACCTCTCTCTCTCTCTCTCTCTCTCTTTCTCTTTCTCATTATCCAAGTTAGCTACACCGTAGTTACACTTTTCTTCTAAAATAATAATAATAATAATAATAAATGAATGAAGAAAAGGTTCATCTTCTATAAATACGATTCCCAAGTTAAACTTTCCTATTATTTCAACCTATCTTTCCACCAATTTGAATACTTAAATAGTTCTTTTGAAGTTTACTGTCTTAACTAGCCATGTTTCCTTCAAGCAGCAACTGTGACCACTTTCCTTTTGCTACCAATCAGTCCATTCTTGGAAGTTCCTTTCCTGGAAATGAAAACCCTAGTTCTTCAAGGGAACATCATCCATCACCATTCTTGCACTTACCTGAACCCTTTCTTGCTGATGATAATGAATTGTTTATAAGTCATTTTTTGTCGCAACAACAATTCATGGGTTGCAGTTCGAATCTGGCAGCTGAGGCTGAGATTAAAACGGCATCTCCAGTAAATGCAACCAAAAAGACCACTAGGAAGAAGAAAAATGCTAGCAATGTTGAAAAGCAGTCTGTTCCTCGAAAGAGAACCGGGAAAAAGGACAGGCATAGCAAGATCTACACGGCTCAAGGCCCGAGAGATCGGCGAATGAGACTTTCCCTTCAAATTGCCCGTAGATTCTTTGATCTTCAGGACATGTTAGGCTTTGATAAAGCGAGCAAAACAATTGAATGGTTGTTCTCCAAATCTAAGGCCGCCATCAAGGAGCTCACTGAGAGTTTGCCAAGTGTGAAAAACAGCTGTACTGGTGGTGCAAAGAGTCTTTCATCTACTTCAGAGAGCGAAGTAGTTTCAACAATCAAGAAAACTGAAGACACAGGAGACCAGAAGCGCGCTCTGGCAATAACTGAATCTTTGGTGAGAACATCCAAAGGGGCAATGAACAGAAAATCACATAAGAAAATAATCAATCCTATTGTAAGGGAATCCAGGAACAAGGCAAGAGCAAGGGCGAGGGAGAGGACGATTGAGAAAATGAAAATGAGAGGACTTGAAAAATCAAATAAATGTTCTGACGAAGCAAACCCTAATGATTTGGAACTGTTAAGGTCTTCTAGTCCTCTCCAAACTGCAGAAAATTTTGGTTCCTCTAGCCAGGAAAAGAATTCCACTCTGAAGTTAGTGACTGAGGAAGAAGAAGAAGAATCTGTCATGGTTCACTTGCGAGAACAACATGAGATGGATTCTGTGAGCATCATTGAGAAATTTCTCGGCATTACAACTTCACCAAGATCATCATCAATCTTTGGTTACACACACGACATTGGAGAATCAAGTGACGCAAATTCCCAGCAAAACAATCCTGTTTATGCTGGAAATTGGGACAATGCCGGCAGTGATAGAGTGCAGTACAGTTACTGTGCAATGACAAGCATGAAGGGGTTAACAGGTAATCTCCAAGCACAAAACTCTGGGGCAATTTTCAAGATCAACCCAGATACCCAAGAACAAAAATGTAGCCCCATTTACATGAGCACCGCTAATGCCAATGAGCAAAACCCTAATTCAGATTTCAAGGCCCTGTCAGATGCCCATGAACAGAAACCTCGTTCACTTGTCATGACCTCCTCAAACATTGATTCCCAGCCTCACTTCCTGGAAGACCAGTTCTCCTGCAACCCTATTGTTGACCACAAATATTGCAGTTTATATTGAACTGGATGAACTCTTTTCAACTATAAGAATTAAAAATCACTGCTTGCCTTACCTCCCACCTTTATTTGGTGAATCCTTCACTGCGCTGTAGATTGAATATGGTAATATTTGTACTTTCCATTAAGTTTATGTGAATTCGAGTTTATGTTGTGTTATGATCAGATTGATTATTGTGTTATCCATTATCTTGTTTCCTTACCACATTAGAAGATTAATCATCATATTATTTCTCATTATGCGGTAACTATTCATGAACTCAAGATTGGCATTGCAAGCTTACGATATAAAATCCTAAGTGAAAATAGATAAGGCTCCCGTAATGTTGATCAAAATGTTAAATACATTTCTTTTCTTTTCTAAAACTCTATTCCTTGTAAGCATCTCAGTTCATAGATGTGACCCATTCCTGCACTCCGTAATGTTGATCAAAATGTTAATGTGATACATTTCTTTCCTTTTACTAAAACTCTATTCCTTGTAAACATCTCAGTTCATAGATGTGACCCATTCGTGCACTTTGCAGTGGCTGACATCACAATCATCGGTACCAACAAAAGAATTAAATACACATGCCGACACACACATAGAAGCAAATTCATAATCAGTTGCAAAAGAAGGCAATTTCATCCATAATTTTCATTTGAACATAGGAGTGAGATCATACGAAAAGAAGGGCAAAAGTGAACAAACAATATTTCAGGAATTTGAGCTATTTGAACTTAATTGTTCTATTGAATTAGATTTTTTATTTGTCATATAGCTTAGAAATGATATATTTGCTAGGGGCTATGCCATAGTTCTTTAGTTTGAATAGCTAAGGGAGGAATTCCAGGGAGAAAAGAGAGAGAGACGGAGAAAATAAACTACGAAGTGATTTTTTTTTTCTTTATGGTTTCTTATTCTCATATAGATTGTTGGACAACGCATGCACTGATCATTATCAAAAGATCATTCTGGAGAGTACAATGCCTCTCAGGTTTAAGAGCGTCAGACAGACTTGATGCCTCAATTGCCTATGCTGTTTGGAAAAGAAATTCAACTGACTAGGCTATAAGAGCCAGACGCAATAAATTGCAGGTAAAATTAAAATTATTGTTGTATATTTCTTTCTCTGGCGAATCCTATGTTCTTAACAAGGCTTGATTAATAATACAACTTCTGTAACAGAAACTGAAGGGGGTAACAAAGCTTATTCGAATGAGAGGTCTTGTGTTTAACTCTTTCTATAGTAATGAAACATGTAGTTGGTTGAGTGATAGATTGGCTATGGTTTAATCTCTATATCTTTTCAAACCATAAGTAAACTTCATTACTATGCTTGAAACTATATATATGTATATCCTAGTTTGTTGGAAAACCGAAAATTTTTCCACCATCTAATCAATGATATTGTTCTATTAGTAATGTACATTAGGAAATTAAACAGTCTTTAACCCTTTACTCAGAGAATTTAGGACTGTAAAGTATATTTAAATTGAACAAATTAGTTTATGATATTTAGCATAATTTAATGATCGTCATGTCATATACAGAAAGACAATGCTTTGTTTAAAGGCTTTTACAGATTCATGACATTGAAGGATGAAAGTTTTATGTCGATGTAAATTGCATTAACACTATCAAAAATCAGAAGGCATGTACATCTTCTCTTCCTCTGTTATTAGTCAACTAAAGGCATGTATTATGCATTATGTACTGTAGATTAGTGTACAAGGATCATTTTTACAGCAACCCATGCAACATAAATTGTAGATTAGTGTACAAGGATCATTTTTACAGCAACCCATGCAACATAAATAGAACTTGTTCAAAAATCTTATTTAATTTCCCTACATTTAAAAACTTTTATTATCAGCTAAGATATTGTTGCTCCTAGTCTCTAATAGTTCCAGTTTTCAAACCTAACATAAAAGATGAGCAGGAGATACTTCTAGTTCCTTGATCTTGTGTGTTATTAATTCAGTTGTTCTGTGATTATTTCAGGTATCAACTCATATGTGTTGATCTTCCACCCTGCTAGGTGAATTTGCTTAAGAAAACTTGGGATACATTCCCATTGAAGAAGAACAAACAGAAAGTGAAAATAAATTTTAAAGCTCATTGTGGATATGCCATAAAAACTGATCTTATGACTGGGAAACTTGATTTATTTACTTCCATTCCATGGATAGTCACAATAATGGCTTCAACTTCTCATGTCCATATGCTACCACCTTTAGTATGTTTACCGGCAACACAAAAGTTTTTATACATTAATTAAGTTCTATTCTTAAAGGAGCCAAATGTGCACGTTAATGCATCACAGAGTTCAAATAAAAATGAATATAATTACATTATTATCTATATATTAATGAGAAGATAATTGAATTGACCTACTCAGCTGGCCCACCTGACATTCTCCATTGGCTTTTATTTATACTTTTCTCTAGTTTAGCTTGTCATGTGCACTTCTGTCTACATTTCTCTCCCACATATATTTGTTATTATGTAGCTGATCCTTAATGTATTTACTTATTTGTCAACGGATGTAGACGTCTGAAATACCAAGAGGTATTATTTGTCCCCAGCTTCTCTCATACATCTCCTCTCTGACCATCACATTTAGAAATGGTGATATTGTAGTCACTTTCTACAAGACATATCAATGACAGACCTCTGAATTTCTATTTCCCACCTAGAACATTAGGATTAATACTTAATATAACTGGTTTCGTTTTCAGAGTCATACTAATCAATACTCAAACCCCACAATCTGGTCCATTCACGATTTTGTTTAACTACTACTGATCGAACTTTCTCTATTTTTTAGAATAATAAAAACAACATATATAACAAAATACAACTAATAGCTATATTTCTCTTTGGTAGCTGCTCCTCCATCTCTCCCCGCTCTCCTCTCCACCATCATTACCCTTTTTAGTCATCTCCGGAACCCAAATAGAGAGTACTTTAGACATATATCCACTATTACAATCAAATATTCCTATGCCCTTTCAGTCTCAAAATATATATTTTGATTGCACATCCCACACATGCAAGAACTGATCCTATTTACCTTGTGAATCTATTATACCTTCTTGACAACAGGAATTATACATACTTCATGTCAAAATAGCTGAACGTCATTTTTTATTAGAAAGACAACAATATTTCACATAAGCTCCTGAAAATGGAAAATCTGGTATCACAGAAGCACCCCAATTTTAGGTTTTTCCATGTACTATATTAAAGGCATATAATAATTAATATAAGGTTTTTCATGTACTATATTAAAGGTATATCTCCACTCAAATAATTTTCCCCCTTTCTTATTATTAAAGTGTTAAGATGATTATGCATTCTATGTATATGGCCCCTCAATGTAAATTTTGGCAAATTAGCATGGCTACAAATGTATGAATTTAGATGTTATATATAATAAAATCGCCTATATATACACAGATCCTAAAGGATTCACATAAATTACGAGATCATTCAAAACGAAGCTACCAAGCAAATTGCAGCAAATATCAAGACGCACAATAACTATATGCACAAGGAATTTAGCACAATGGAGCTATACGTCAAGGTCCAAGTGATATTACTTGCCGTGAGTTAAGAGCATGTTTCTACTTCTTCAATGAATCATTAAAAAACCTATGCCCATTTAAACTCGACCACGGTTGATGCAATGCCTGCACAAAAACAGGACATATGTGTTATAACACAAAAAAAAAAAAATGGTGACACAGAAGATATGTCACTAGGGAAGTATCAAAATTATATATTCCCTTTTTCAAAAGAATAAAATATTGAAAATTTTTGAGACGATGGATTCTAATTAATATGAAGGCGGCCTAGATAGCAAGGTAAGAGTTCGCCCTTTTAGAACAATGTTCTCGCGCAAAATAGTTCTATAACCAACAATATAGAATCTTAGAATAAACAATTTTGCAAATTCTATAGTAACATATTATCGCCTAAACAAAACTCCTATTTATAGGTACACACATACCTTTTATTTGGTTTTCATAAATTCCTTTATTTATAACTATTAGATCAAATTTGAATTTAATCAATGGATCAAAATGAACCAACACTATTTCTAACTTAAAACAATATCATTACAAGAGTGTGTCTCTTTCACTAATACCTTTATTTTTTTTTATAACTTTCATTGCATATGATTTATCATATTAATATGGTTCAACTAACAACAGCGTATTTTGAAATATAAAATATACAGTATAAAACTCTGAGCCCATAATATTCCATAAAACCTACGCCTAGTTCTTCATCGCCAGAATAGTGTTATAAGAATCAACAAATTAAAATATCAATCCAGACATTTCGTGATAGTAGTTTCACATAACTGATACAAAGAAATATTCCTCCTGTACAGTTTAAGTTATATGAATATAAAGCTAATAATTGACACAAAGAAATACTCCCCTGTTAAGTTTAAATTGGATGAATATTAAATATTAGGTTGAAAAAACAGTACTATGGTGCAACATTCTCTTTCTGAGATTGTGAAAGGACTCAGAACAAAAAAAAAGTTTGCTTATATATTTAAAATTAGGATTCTCTTTTTATTTGAGTTTATTAAACCTTTAAAAATCTTTTGATAAGTGTACATTATGATTTATGTAATATATTTTTTAATTATGTTTTATTCTAATTATATTTATTGAGCTAAAAGCTCAAATCGGTAAGTTTGGGGATAAGGTTATAACTACGGGTACCAAAATTTAATGATAGGATACTATTTTCAAAATTAAGGAGATTATGAGGTTTGTTTAAAATAAATAAATAAAAAAGAAGGAAAATGGGGCAAGGGGTGCCATGTCTTGGAAGTGTAAGCCATTGTAACAGTTCATATAGTGAAAGTCTTTCTTAGTTATAGTCTTCTATAATCTAGCCAATCAAAGAACCATATTAGACTATCGAAACTGGCCATACCACTTATAATGCAAATGGTGACTCAATCAACATTCAATCCGCTACCTATTAAAGTGACATTTAGAATAATCTAACTTAAGGTTAGCCTGCTACTAAAACACCAAAAACTTAAAGGTGATCAATACTTTTTGACACACCCTGTATCACAATTCCCTCTCATGGTGAATGTGTATAGACTAGTATGTCAAAATTTATTATGGACAAATAAAAAAGAACGTGATTTTTAATAACTAACAAATGTATATTCAATACAATGAGAAATAAGTTTACACTCTATGCAACTCATGATCCGAATATGAGCTTGATTAACGTGTCTAGGTATAGACTTGGTTAGCGTATGATCAGCAGCCTTAAAACTTATATTCCCCCTATGCAACCATATATTGATGAAGTGATATAAGATAATAATAACGTTGGTCCATTTATGGGGTAAACTTAGAATACAACGGTTGTATTTGCACGATCATTAAATTTTTTGTTACATTCTTTCTCGGTTCTTCTTTCTTCTTTCTTTCTAAATTGAAATTTTCAGGGTTTGAAGGGAGATTTCAGTTTCGATTGTTGTTGGTTGCATTGAGGTCGAAATACAGTTAACCATGAGTTCTTCAAAGTTCTCGATTAAAAAATTTATACAGGAAAAGAACTTCAATCTCTGAAAAATGAAAATGAAGACTTTCTTTGTTCATGAGGGATTAGAAGAAGCTTTACTAGAAGATGATAAAATGTCAACTGATTTGAAGAAATCTGAGAAGAAAGAAATTAGGAAGATTAAATATAATTAATTAATTTTTTTTAAAAAAGTTTATATGGTTTGGTAATTGTTGTATAGATATTGTTAGTATTTTGGGAGTGGATTCTATTTCAGTAGTTTTTTTTATTACTATAAACATTCCTGTTACAAAGGATTTATAAACAAAATTCTTCCTAACCTCTAGTAAGGTCGTTGTTGATTAATGATTATTCACTTATATATGATGAATTTATAGTTGAGTTTTTGTATTATTCTTTTGGTATATTGCGGAATCAGCCCTAATTGTTAAGTTCAGAAATTTAGTTTATCATTTTGTTATTTTGGGAACCATTATAATCAACCTAGTTTTGATATATCCCTAATACGTTAATAATATCCTATATCGCAGTTCAACTATGCAACTTTCAGAAAAATAAATAAATAAATGACTTGATAAACCTTATGCGTCAGCTACTGTGCACATATAAGCATTGCATATGAATCGTAGCCTAAAATAAGAACCAAAAATCAATCTCGGAAAAGAAAATCCTAAAAAAAATTAAGATAGATGCGGTAAGATTGTAATATTTAATGTCTTTTGTTACCTGGTCTGAGGTTCGTGGAGCACGAAGAACGATTTGGAAATTGTGACGCCGCAAGACTGGTGCTGGATCTTATACGACAGTCTTACAGCACTCCAACTGGTATTAGCTTGTCCTTTTCCCCACGAACTTGGCCTTATTATTCGTTTATAATCAATTCTCTGCCATGAACAAAACTCATTAAATATTACAACGAGCGCAGAAGGCGATTATTGCTTGACCAATCACGATTAATTTTCAATTACCAAGGCTGTTGAAACTCCATCAATTAAGAGAGGAAGAGAGATTTTGTATTCTTTTATATCAATATGCGTGTCACTTATATGAGCAAATCTATTTCGTATATAGAGAACTACAAAGGCACTAGACTTACCGACAAAGAATGAGAACAAGAAATTGATTAAAAAAAACTAATTTAAAATGATTTTTGTGAGGGTTGGACACGGTGAAACACTAATATTGTGCGTGTAAGAATAATATGCATATTTAATCAATATATAGGCATATAAATAAGAATGAAATCTGTACAAAATATGGAAATGGAATCTATACTAGTTTGTATAAAAAGAAAGTAGAGTAAAATTAGGAATGTTTGTCTTATATATATGGTAGCAAGTTAAAATAGCTCTTATATTGAATGATTATATATGGGGATGTTTGTTTATGTATGGAAGCAAGTTAAGATAGTCTTATAATTAAGTTTTTATTTTATGAAATTAGTCATATCAAATCACTTATTGATATGGAGTGATGCATCACTTAATTCTCTAAATGTGTTGTGCAATTGGCAACCAACTTTTAAAATTTTAATCAACAAAGAAGAGATACGGTTGCACATAATTAAATTTGAAAAATTAACTGTCAAGCAATTAATTGACTGATCATATACCACATCATTTTATTACATAATAAAAATTATCATGGATTTCACGTAAAACCTTATTATCATTTTGTTCATCTTAGTTGTCCTTAATTAATGGTTAGTATTTATGGGAACAGCTTACCGAGGTCCATTAATCCATTGAGACACTTCAAACTTCAAGCTACAAGCTTCAAACGAATACTTGAGTGAAAGAAATTGGTAGAATTAGCTTTTTCTTTGGTGTTCATATGAAAGAATTGAAATAATCCATTAAATTTAGTACAAGAATGCATGAATGAAACTCCATAACCTATGCATGGTAAAAGAGCTAAGAAGCTGCGAAGTTCTTCAAGATCCCCTTTAGGTTCTACATTACTTTTGCTATAATTGAGAATTAATTCATTTGGGTCAATTGGTGGAGTGTCATTAGTGTATGCTATATACTTCCGTTGATATCTTTTTTGATTGCTTTGTTAACAAAAAAAATTGTTTATTTTATTCTTGTGCTAGTACTATTCGGACAATTCCCAATAAATAGAGAAAAATGAAAAATCAAGAAAGATGAATAACAAAAGTAGTGGCAGCACAGTAACTGGAGACTGTAGTATAACCAGTTAACGATAAAAGTAAGATGTGGTGTATGCCGCATCTGAACAGGGTTCGTACTAAGCCTAGCCATTTTATCAGAACCACAAGAACTTTAGTTCTCTGCCCAATTGACTGTTAGTATTATTATAGCAGACCACCATTATTACTTTTGAAGCTTTTATATCTTTTACTGTTGAACAAGTGAAGTAGTTTAAAACACAAAAACAAAAACAAAAGCAAAAACGTAGTACGACATTCCTGATATTAAGTTATCACTAGATTTGAAAGTCTAAGTCACTTAAAATCTAAATAATAGTATTAATTGTTAACGCATTTTTTTCATATACAAAATTATGATAAGGGATTAAATAACAGTTTTAGCCTCTAACAAATAAATACAAATACAAAAACAGACGGGAAGATTGAAATATAAGATTGGAATATAATATCACTTGGTCAACTAATTCTAATCCTATGTTACACGTTAAAACCTAATCTAAAAACTTAAAACAATAGGTAACAATTCAATAGTAATAAGATATGATCCTTTAAAGAATTTATTATATGTTTTCAAGCTATCACATCCATGTTTCGGATTCTAGGGAAATTCTTTAGCAACCAAATCACGTTCTATCATTGAGCAGATTCTACTGTGGGACCCTGATACAACGTGTTGATGTGATTTGTGATTTGAACAACATGACCATACCCATGCTGCAGTTTTGAGACTAAATATGTATACATACAATATTGTGTATAAGAAAGCAAATGACCAAACAAGCTAAAAGTAGCATTAAATAATAAGGTAGCCGCCGGTGCTGGATGTTGTAGAAACTCAAGAAAACAAAATCCAGAAGAGAGAGGGAGTGGACTACTAACCTGATCGGAAACTTGAAATAATAAGGTTTCTTAACCCGTTGGTTACTTGACTGTCCGGACAGGGAATATGTGAGAACGCAACCAAGAAAATGCTATAACTTATAATACCGGAGGCAACTGCAACAGTGAAACACTATTACATTAATCCAAAAAGAAGACGAAAAGGAGTTTAATGCTAAAATTTGAGCCACTAGAAGACATACAAAAGATGCCAAAGAAACTCTACCGAGAAAATTAAAAGAAAAGGTCGGGGAAAGAGACTATTCAGGAGAAATATAGCATGGAGCTGCACTGGTTAAGCGACAAACCCAGTAAAGAGCGAGACTTGTCTGCAACGATAAACAACAGTTTTAAAAGAGAGTGAGAGAGCAAAAGAATCTCAGATGCTAGCTGTTGTATTATATATAATATTGGGATGGAAATGAACGATGGCTTTGCACTGGCAGTGAAAAATTAATCACTGATAGAGTGCTGGATCTTCTGTCTCTTCTTGTTTTTATAAGGTTAGTTACTTAGATTTGCTTGTTTGTTTTGGATCCGTTGCGTGATCTTTTGACAGGATTAGGTGTTCATAGACTGAATAGCCTTTAAGCCAGTAGTACGGTGCTATTTTGCAGTTGAATAGTAGTCCATGATTCTTACAGTGCTTAGTATGTTTTAAACGGGTAAAATAGTGGTTGCAGGAAAAGTTAGTGGTGCAATATATTATGTTATCTATCAGAAATTGAAAATCTAAGCCTATATATTGTATCTGTGACTTTTTTTGTCTTTTACTTTTTGAATCAGTGGCGATGAGCCGGAATTTAAGCCTCCGTCTTCAGTATTTGTTTGTTGTACGTCGAACACTGTTCAAGTAGACATCTTTAGGGTTTGGGAAATTATAGTGTCACCCGCTGCTGGGAAGAATAAGCGCAAAGTCATTTAATGCTTAGCAGAAAGACAAGATTCTTGCATTTTCAAATTAGTACTTTTCATGAATTGGGCCTTTCGCCGAAAAGTGTTTGGTGAAATTTGTTATTCTTTCTTTCTGTCTATTAAAGAATTTGTTAGTACCAGCATTAAGCACAGGTATGTATACCCATTACAATGTTTTTATTTTTGTTACGGTTTATTATGATGATGATCAGCTTTCTTCAAGTATATTTATGATAGAACAAAAATGTACAGATAAATTTTAAGAGAAGAAAGTCGATTTTTTTTTTTTCTCTTAGCATATTTCACGCTTGGAGCTCAAATATAAGGCTAGTTTGAAGCTGTAACATATTGTTGCCTGTGCAAGGCAGTACAGTACTAGTATACACGAGCTTATTTGGAATGTTATGTGACGAAGGAACGATGATTGTAGCCGGATTGTATTGTCATGCAAATGTCAATGGTCTGAAAATAATCCTGAGACATCATGTCAAAGTTTACTGACACGATCAAAACATCTCTGGAGACGACAATTGGGCGTCATTGTCAAAAATATAACATCAGTTCACAATATTATTAGTGCACTTTCACTCGATGGCTAAGCAAGATTCTTGAATCTGCTTCAACAATGTTAATTTGTCAAAAAAATTATAACGATTGAATAACTCAGGAGCTCCAATATTCTTAATTAAAAAAAAAGACTCATCGGAGGACAAACAAAAACATAAAAAAAATCTACAGCAAACTTGATAGCCTATTTGCAACTATTTAATTTCATTATTCCACATAGAATCGCATACAACACCAGTAAAACATTCATACTAAAATGCTATGAACACAAATAGATCCTCCACAAACAACAAATTCCAGTAAAGAAAAGAGACCATTCTCTGTGTACATGCCCCACTTCCTTTTACAGCCAAAGCAAAACGCAGAATATTATCTAATGCCCTACTGTCCACTGTCGAAGGAAGATAGCTGCTCAAACTTCTAGGTTTTGTCTGCTAGAACTTTCTGGTAGAAACTGAGCTCTTATGCCTGCTCAAGGGCAAAGAACTTTGAGACCATGATGACGGTTTAAATGCCCCAGTCAACAAGTTGGATGTTGTGCCTGCATTAATTTTCCTTCTCTTAGCTTCCAGCTCCAGTTGTCTCTTATTGGATATGGAAGACCCAGATGACCCAGAAAATATTGAAGCAGCATTAATCAACGCTCGCTTATCCTTTCTATTTTTTTCAAATTTCGTGCGGTACTTAACATGTGCAGCAGTGGCAACATCTTCTGCACTTAATGGAAGCAGTCGTAAGCCAAGGCCCAGTTTTCTTGAAGAAGCCTCCTCCTCGGCAACTCTCTTCTTTTGAGACTGAAAACAAAAAGCGAGTTAAGCACCAGGTTAAAAAAATACAAGAACTAATGACTAATTTAAGCTCAGTGACGTACTCTAAGTTGAGCCCTGAGAGCCTTGTTGAGGGCATAGTCGTCTGAATGCCTGGTATCAGACAATTTCTGAATGCGCACTAATCTTGGTTCAGCTTCTTTCTTCTTCTTTAGATCTGCTTCCTGGTGCTCAAGACGATAAAATGGATCTGAAAGCTTACCCCTTTCTGTATTACAAAATTGAGTTGAGTGTTAGATTTCATCCAAACAACAATAGAAACAAAATGATAAACGCCCCATAATATGACTGAGCTCTTTGTTTTGAGCTGAAACTTTGACCATTGTTTCAGCACTGCCATGCCTGACACTCAAAAATCTTTTAAGTAGCCATCAAGATGGAATCTTCAACACACAATGAACTCATCCAATTTCCATTTTCACAGGACAAAACCTATAATTATGACTAAGTTGGTACTAACCTTCATCAGCAGGGAGTTCAAGAGTCTCTGCATCCTCAACATCAAACTCTT
>JAXCLQ010000009.1:12174739-12212631 GCA_035584115.1 Cedrela odorata | reverse complement strand
AACTTGCCTTAATCCATCGCGACCAAAATTAAGACGTTCTTCCTCTTTGAACCAATCATCTAAATCAATTTTGTGTTGACCAAAATTCAAAACCCATCTTCACTCTCAGTGCAGAACATCATCTTCAATATTAGAGCTGCATTTGAGAATTCAAGAAAGACCATTATTAGACAGCAAAAGTAATTTTTTTTTGTGTTTTTTTGCATTTCAGCTGTGTTGCATTTAAAATTTTCCTATTCGAATTTCAAGGTAGTGTACTTGCAGAATTGCTTTTGGAATCAATAAGCTCTTCTCAGTATTTGTTATATGACTTCATATGACTTTGGACTTATTGCTCCGGGAGCTTTTGGGTTAAAACTAAAAGAAACATATATATATATATATATATATTTGCTTTAGTATGATATCTAACTTCAAAAATTTGTTTATGATTAATTCTTTAATTATTTATGCATGTTTTTGCTTGGACATATAATATGCTTTGTAGATTTTTTAAGCATATACTGCTACTATAGAAGCTGATGTAATTATTGCTAAGAAAAAAAAATTATTTTGCTTATTATAGTTTATTTGAAACTCCATGTGTGTATTGGTTACGCCAATATATAATAAAATGCATGAAAATTTAAGAATCATTACATTACATGTATAATAGTATATTGAAAATATATTTTCAATTATATAGCAAAGCATTGATTTAACAGTTGTTATCATTGCATTTTGTAGGAAATATGAATTTGATTTTCTTAAATTGAATACTATTACCATAGCATTGTTTGGAGATGCACATCTAATGCTACAAATAAATATTGAAGAACAAATAGTAGAAATTTGAGCTTTCAGATCATTTAGACGTGTTCTTGATTTATTTCGAAATCGTATAACTCTAAAAATTATATAATTATTAATATATAGTTAAGATTGGTTATGTATTATACCAATACTAATAAACTGATGAAAGATTAAAAAAATATATATAATTAAGCTAAGGCTAATTGTGTAATTTTAATTTTTTTTTTATCATGTTACTTTAGCCTTGTACTAATTAGTGTGAATTTTTTTATTTGTAACACAAATGACTGTGGTGATGAAAGTACAAGATAAGAGAATGAAAGTGTTTTCCAAGTTTGAAAAGTCCGATAACTTAAACTATTTGCATGTTGAATTATTTACATTATTTGAGATTGAATCAATTACATTATTTGCTAATTTTACTTGTTATTATTACTATTGTTGTTGATGTTAGTGTTGTTACTGTTATTGTTGTTGCTATTGGTGTTGCTGCTGATAAAGAGTTCTCTTTGTGTATTGTTGTTGATAAAGAGTTGTGTATTTCTTTTTAATTCTGCATATCTGGAGCTAGTTGGCACCAAATCCAACCGATAAATTATGGTATTCTATTATATATAGATTTTCAATTTTAAATTTTAAAAATTAATTTTTTAAAAAATAGATTTTAGTTTCGCTACAACTAAAATCGTACCATATTTTACTCGCTTCTAAATAATTAAAGATTTTAAATTATGTTATACAGTGCTAGATTACTTTAAAAAAAAATAAAAAAAAACATTTATATCTTGTACTCTACTATATCTCGTCTTATTTTTTAAAAGGCAATCAACACAACTTATTAACTTAGTGTTGTTGCACAAGGGAGTTTGTTTTTTAATTTGTTGGTTATTTAAAATATTTTTATTAATTTTTTTTAAAAAAAAATTAATTGTTTTTAGAGTTTCGTGTACCAATTATTTTTTTAATATTTAAAGTGTGAACCGATTTAAATCAATTAAACTCATAACACACACTCCAATAACAGTATTGTGTGTAAATGTAGAGATGGATTCGCACGTATGACACATGATTTGATCTAATATAAGAGTACTAAATCATAAAAAATGTCGGATCTTTTGCTTTATTTTCCCTTTCATAAACTTTTTAAACCAGAAAAAAAGAAGAAAAAAAAAATCGCGTGAAAACCCGCACACCATCTTACTCCATTTTTTACACAAGCCGTTCAACATCCTCTTGCATATGATATTAGACAAATGCCGGGGAAAAAAAAAATCATTACTTATATTTTTTGGCATCAATCAATCATATCGTATTTTAAACACCAAAAATAAAAAAAAAAACAAAGACTCCTCTACTTCGACCCACCAGGTCAGAACGCACTCACGGTGAGGCGCAGCCATGGCGTGAAAAACCGAGCTGCGACCTGTCCCTATCAAACTCGAACAAGAACCCTTGCTGCATAAGATTCCCTATCACTGAAAACCCGGACCCGGTATTCACGGGTTGGATCGCCAAACACTTGACCCCCTCACTCGTCTCAATGAAATAATTTCCCTGTGGAGGCCTAAACACCGAATCACCAACGAGTTCCAAACTCAGTCTAGGGAAACTCGTTTTCGACACGCCTGAAACATTAACACAGAGATCGAAACCCAGAATAGACTCGGCTGGACTCGGTAACCTCACTCGCCGTTTAAGAGCCGTTAATAATTTACGGTAAGCTGGTTCGGCCAAGTATGTCAAAGTAGTACCCGAGTCAATGACCGTGCCACCGTTACCCAACTCGTCGATTGACCAAACGGAAGGGTCAATCCGTAGTTTAACATTGTTCACATGCACGCTTTTGATGCCAATGTAGTAAAAAGTGGGTGATAGAGGGTTAATAAGCAATGGGGTAAAGCTCATTTTCGGGTTCATTGCAACGGCGTCGTTTGGATCAGTTCCGATCACGAGAAAGCTCGTTGGCGGTGGAGAGAGGGTGTAATCCATGAGACAGTAGGAGAACTTATTACCAAACCGTCGACCCAGTTGAGAGGAAAACGAAATGGAACCCCGACCCAGGCCCATTACTCCATAGGCCCCATTGAAGCTGCCGCCCGTAATACTAGGACCCGTATTCTTAAACCCGCATCCGAAATGGAAATCTTTGAGTTGAACTTGTTGCCCAGAGCTAGTGTTCAAAGTCATTATTTCTTCAGAGAAAAATCCAGCTGTAACTGAGCCATCAGCGTATTCATACTCGTAACGACAAGGACTGTGTAGTTGAGTGTGGTTACAGTGGTTAGGGCGAGGGTGAGGGACGAGTCGTCGACACGTGGGGCTGAAACAATGGTGAGGAGAAAATGACGTAGAGTGGCGGGGGAGAAAGGCGGATCCAGGAGAGCGGAGGGAGCAGTTGTGGCAGGCGGAGCACGTGACCCAAATAAGGTCACTGCCCGTATCGGCGACGACGAGGAGGGGTTGAGGAGGTGAACCCAGATGGAGAGAGATGAAGTACTGCCCGGAACCAGAGGAAGCGCCGGAAACGACGGGAGATTTGAGAGTTTGGTGGTGGCGGCCGTGGAGATCGGAGAGCCGGGTTTGGAGCGGGGTGGTATGTGGAGTTTTGTGGATAAGTGGGAGTTTTAGATATTGAGTAGTTGCGGCGGCAGCGGCGATGGTGGTTATTAGGAGGCGGAGAAGAAAGAGTGAACGGAGTGCTGTAGAAAATGAGATCATTGTAGTGGGGAAAGTAGGAGAGAGAGAAGGGGGCGAGGTGAAAAGACGGGGTGAGTGAGAGTGAGAGTGAGAGTGAGAGAGTCGTTTAGATTCAAAAGGCTGTAGTATGTACGTATGTGTTTGGGTATTTTTACTATTTGACATGACTAAATCAGCAGTGACGTATAATTTGAATATTAATATTAAGCAATTAAATAAAAGCATTCATGTTAGCCATTTGAAATTTGATGATTTAACTTTCATTCAATTAAAAATTATTAAAAAAAAAAAAAAATACATTTGTTTAATAAAAGAAGTGTTAGCATGTTTTGACCCCAAGAAACTAGTTTGGATTTTTGGAGTGAAGTAGACATGCTTTTTTACTTTGGTCTGATTTAGATTTATATTTAGAGGCACTGTTCTGTTCTGTTCTGTTCTGCTCTGTTTGTTTTCTCGGTTTCGCGTGTTTTGCAGGTTATGAATTCAGGACTAAGCATCGGCTTCCAATGACGTTCGGTTCCATTTTGTCAACCAACCACTCTTTTCCACGTGCATCCTCTACGTTGCTACCCTTCCCTTGGACCCGAGGAATTTGACCCAAAAATTTTGTATGCAAATTGATCATATCGTTTCTCACATTAGTTTCATACTCTACAACAATTTAAAACATATCTCAAATTGTTCAAGATTTAAAAATATAAACTTCCTACTAAGATTTTTGTTCCTTATTATTTGTATATCTGAATACAAAAATCTTGCTGCCTGATAAGAAAATTTGTCACAAAAAACACACAGAAACCATTTTTTTTTTAAAAAAAATTTGTGAATACGAACTATAATCTTTTCAATTGAAAGGAACCCTAATTATTAATAATTGAGAAAAAAAAAACAAATCATTGATAAATCCTTAATAATAACTTGTAATAACCATTTCAATCCCTTTCTGTCTACACTACAATATTGAAAAATTGATGGAGGCCCTTAGGAAAACTAGGCCCTAAATGTTATATTGGACTATCGTACAGCCCCTGTTCTGTTCTCATTTTTTATTTATTTATTTAAAATTTGCTTTAATTTCATCCGAGTTCATGTTCGTATCGAAAATAGATATAGGAGGTGGTGGGGACATGAAAGCAGCATGTGACTCCAAAGACAGGCTCAATTGTCTTTGGCTTCTATGAATGTACATTTACACGACAACTCTAAAATATAATTAATAACTTGGAAAATAATATTGCACTCTAGATTTGCTTATTATTGGCCTCCATTTCTTTTGTTGTATAAACTTATTCATATAAATTAACATAATAATATAATATTATTATTTATCGTAAATCTTATATTTTAACCAAGAGTAAAAATAAATTTATGAAAATAAATAAAATAAATAAATTATATAAAAAATATAACAATAATATAACTTTATATATTAATTTATACAAAAGCCTGTGTAAAAATTTATAATCTAGATATTATTCGTATACTTATGCGGAGAAGAGAGTACACAGTTAAAGAAAGGGAATATTACTTTATTTTTGTACTTCAACAAATGGAAGCATATCACATCACACAATTTAGTAGTAGGTTGGTGTATTTAGATTTCATTATATAATTATTATTTCTTTTATCAGATTTGTTGGATCTGAACTTAAATGGATGAATGCTATGTTTTCTTTTTAGTAGATCAATACAAGCATCCTTGTAGTTAAGTTGCTATCTTTTTAACTAATTATTTATAAAAATAATACTAAATACATCTTAGATATCTTGGTGAGTGAATCTTTGTATTTCCTCAGTAGATTTGACAGAGTAAATCTATAAAATAACTTGAATTGAAGTCTTGCAGTTCGGGGCCTTCGGGCCATTATAATTCTTGGAATAAATGGACTTTCTGAGTCAATCTACAGTCATGGCCGGCCACATTAAATTCAAAGAAACTGTAAACACACAAAGGCTATAAAGAGTGGTGACATATACGCCCACTATTTATGTAATAAAGCCAAGTCCACTCGGCGATGTCTGAATGCTGGTTGAATTTTGCACCTTTGCTATCTACACTATCAACAAATAGTTAGGGTTGCCAGAATTGCTCTTCACAATTATCTTTTGACATTCAAGTAGGTAAAAGATTGCTTTAATCATTGAAATAAAATGCGTTTAGAGTGTCTTTTATGTGTCTAAGTTTCCGAAATGATTTTGTTCTTCTTTTTAACTTTTGATGCCCCTATGTTATTGCCACGTCAAATGAATACCGTCCAACACTATTATACAAGGACCCTATACCAAGGAGGACATTGTCCTAAGTGTGACATAACTACCTAGGACGTCGATAATTCCGCAGTAGCTAGTTGCTCCATGTGTCTCACATGCCTCTTGTCATATTGACATAACTGAATTCCACACTCTGACCTAACTGACATTATCTTATGTAACCCTAAGATGGAAGAGGTCAATCTTATGAATAAGAAGCTGACATGCTTAATTTATAACATAGTTATTTTGCATGTTCAAATTTGATTGAGGTCGACCTCACCAATAAAGTACACAACCTCATAAATCCTTAATATTAGGGTTGAAAACTCATGGATTACATAAGCTTATGAAAATGTGGACTTCCAAGGATAATGCTGCATTGCATGTGGGCAGTGGAGCATAATGGGGGTTAGTTTGGGCTGCAGCCCGGGCTTGTGTCTGGAAAATTTTGTCTGTCTTAATATATTGTATAATAGTTATGTTAATCTTTGAAAATTTCGTTGAAGTCTTAATAAATTATATAATATTTAGTCGTCTCTAGAATATTTCATTTAATTCTTAATAAATTGTAAAATATTCAGGCTACTCTTACAAAAATTTCTTATAGATCCTAAAAAAATATATAATATTCAAGTTAATTTTCAGAAAATATGTTTTAGACAATAATAATTTAAGTAGTATTCAAATTTATTTTTTAAAAATTAATTATAATTTTGTAATAGTGTAACTCAAAATATTTTGTCGTTTATTTTGTTAATTTCTTTTCAACTCTTTTTAATAATTTATTCTACAAATCAAAAAAGAAAAAAAAATTGTTAACAATTAATATTTATTTTTATTTCAATATTATTTTTTATTTTTACACATTTTATTTTCAATAATATCTATTTTTTAGGTAAAATATGCACTTTGAATAATAACGCTGATTGTTTTATCTCTTATTAAGGGTATAACTTTTGTTATTATATTCTTAAAATTAACTTATATAAATTAAATTTGATGAAAATAATATTTATCACTTTATGAATATGTTATTGAAAAATATTTTAAATCCAATATAAAATAAATTTCTGGCTATGCCGCTGACATGAAGAGATATGACATGGGAGTGTATCCGAACACCAATATCAAAATGAAAATACTAGTAAGTTTCAGGTTCTTACACTAATTAGCTGAGCAATAAGTGCATTGTCAGTGGGGTAAGTTCGGATTTAAAATTGTATTAACTAAGAAGTAATTTCATTACATGGTTGGTATCGTTAAATGGTTGGTATCATTAAAAGGAAGAACTAAGCTTTCTAAAGCCATTTACGGTTATGAAGTTGGAGTTGCCTAGAGAATGTTATAGCTATTTCTTCATATCTTTAAAGACAAAATTATTGCTGCACGAGTTTGGAGGATTTCTCCACCTAGGCTCAATGTATTTTACTTAATGTTTTAGGTTTCTTAAGAGTCACTTGCCTTGTTAGTCAAAGTCTTAGTTGTTAGTTGTTAGTTGTTAACTAGTTGTTAGTGTTAATCACACAACCGATGCTTTCTATTTTCATAACCAATACATACCTATAAAATTTTCTCTTGTTAAGCATATAGATAGGCCTTACTTTTGTGATATGAGAAATATATTTTTTGAGTTTTAATACAATTTCATTGAGAACCTGAGTGTTTTCTTTAGACTTTCTATATATTTGGTTGATTCCATTGAGCGGTGAGTTTTAATTAATTATATACCATTTGTTTAATAACTATGGGTGGTGATTTTTGTATCCCTTTGTTATTTAATTTAGGTGGGGAGCTTACTTATCTCCTTTATTTCTTGAGATATAAAGTTGAAAGAAAACATTAAGTGATAACTGAGTTTTTTCTTTCAAATTTGCATCTTTTTGATAGATGCCATTGAGTGATGAGTTTAACTAGTTCAATATCTTTTATTTAACAACTTTGGATGGTGATTTATGTATCTCTTGTTGTTTTACTATGGTATTGAGCTTATTTATCCCTTTTATTTTGTGATTATTTATTTATCACACTATCTTGGTATTAATTTGGTATCGGAGCATTTTTTTCAATATCAATTGGTATCAAAGCTTATGGTTCATGGTTGCTCATCGTCATGGTCTTCTAAAAAACCTAAGGTAACAAATAGAACAACTTCAACAAAAGATGAGTTTGTATGAGAACCAAATATAAGCTCAACAAAATGAAGTTAGAGATTATGTTAATGAAAAAGAAAATGAGTATACATTTCACCATGCATCAAGTAAAGCTTCTAGTAACAATACTTACCCTCATCCTCGCACTTTACGAAATTATTTAGTTAATGAAGAGTTGGAAGTTGAAGACAAAATTTTAAAAATTGAGGGAGATCTATAATTTGACTCTAAGATTTCAAAAGGTGTTAAAGACAAAATTCCAAAAATTGAGGTAAATTCGTGATTTGATAATGAAATTCCTTAAGGTATTGAAGAAGTTGTCAATACATATCATTGAGAGTCTCTTGTTATAAGAGGAATTTGGGTGTTGCATTTAAGGAGAGGATTGGCTTCGAAGGAACATCTTTCACACAAGATGTACTTCTCGTGGTAAAGTTTGTGATGTTATTATTGATAGTAATAGTTTTGAGAATATGGTATTTACCAAAATGGTGAAAAAGTTACGCCTCAAACATGAGCAACATCTTCACCCATATAAGGTTTCTTGATTTCAAAAGAGCAATGAGAGAATAATAACTCAAACACTCATTCTTTCACTTCCAAATTCTAACAAAGTTTTCAAAGGTGAATGTAAACATCAAATGTTGGAATTGATGGTGATTTTAGCCAAGAAAATAAACTAATTTCTTTTTTTAGTGAGAAATCAATTACCAAATTAGTTAAGAGTTTCAAAAAGTTATGTGAACAAGTTTAAGACAGAATGTTGAAGTAGAATGAAGAGTATCGTTTTACTACAAACAATCATCGCAAGCACGTCAAGTTCAAAGAAGGAGAAATAGTTTAGATATATCTTAGAAAATCACTTTTTTCTCCTAAAAAATATGTTAAACTTAAGCCTAAAGTTAATGGTCCATTTAAGGTATTGCAACGAATTGGTGACAATGCTTACAAGATTGAGTTATTGAAGAATTAGCGGATCTCAACTATATTCAATATTTCAGACTTGTCTCCTTGCTTTGATTGAATATAGCCACATTATATTGGGGTCGAGTTTTTTTTCAACTAGGGGAGATTCACACGGGAGTGTCTGAACACCAAATCAAAATGAAAATGCCAGTAACCTTAAAGTTTTTACACTCATCAGCTGAACAATAAGTGGACTGTCAGTAAGATAAGTTCGATATTAAAATTGTATTGAGAAATAATTTTATTACATGCTTGGTATCATTAAAAAGAAGAAAAAGTACATTTTCCAACAATTTTTATTATTTTAATTTTAGAGTTAACTAGTGGAAGTTATGACTATTTCTTCACAACATATTCAATTTCTAGACAAAATTAATGCAACACGAGTTTAAAGGATTTCTCAACCTAGATTAAATACATGTTTTTGATATCTTAAGAGTCATTTCTATTATAAGTCAAAATCTTAGTTGTGAGTTATTAGTTAGTCATTGGTAGATAGTTGTTAACTTTAATTACAAAACCATTACTTACTATTTTCATAACTAATACCTACATATGAAAGTTAAAAAATAGAGAATATGGAGCCAAGAGAAAAGAGGAAAGTTTCCATATTTCAGTTAACTAATCATTTACAAAAAAGTAAATTTTTTTTTTTTACAGCTAATGAGGTGTCATATACAATCATTTATAGCTGTAAGTTGTATTAGGTTATCATTATCCTAACAAATTAGAGTAGACAATGTCTAGCTTGGTAAAGTAATTCATCACCGACATTCTAGGTTATGAAAAAGTAATATTGATATGTTCTTCAGCTTGTTTTTAGAAATTCTACATCTGTAACACTTATCTTTATAATTTTTTTTTTGTAAAATCCTATAAATAGACTTCATTTCTATAAAATAAGAATGAAGTAAAGACTATTGAGTTTTAATACAATTTCAATTATAAATTGAGTGTTTTCATTTAATTTTATTGATGAGAATGACCTATTCTGCTTTAATCTTGTTAGACCACATACTTATAACAATAAAATTTAAGCTTTAAAGAAATCTAAAAAAGTTGAAATGAAAAGATAAACAAACAATGATATTTCTCTAAGAACTTTGATCAAACACCATAAAAGCAACAAAAATCGTTATGTAGTTCAACTAAAAGACTTAGCCTACATCTACGACAAGAACAATAGACAATCACTTCTATTAATTTACTTGAAAACAAGTATACCAGTATAACCAAAGAATTTACAAAAAGACGAAAACTTCAAAAATCCCAGATACTCCCTTCGCTCTCTTATTCTCTATCTTTCTTTTATTTGATTATGAAGACTATAATAAATAATAGTCTCAGTTCCTTTCATTTAATTGCCATACATTGATAACTTAAAGCAACTAATTGTAAAATCAAAAAAATAACTAACTCTAACAAAATTTGTTTTTCTAGCAAATATAAGTAGTTCATTTAACCTTGCTGCATCAGCTTGCCAAGTTAGCTAAGTAACAAAACTTGAAGCACCACTATTCTCATAATTGTCTACCTTGATTCAAGCTTTTGAGTAATCTTCTTCTGTGTCTCTCTTGCTTAATTTAATAAATTTAATTTTTGTTTCAATTCAACTACGCAATCAAATATACATAAAAATATAAAGAAAGTAAGTAGATAGATTGAACACCTTGAATTTATAGTGGTTTGACACAATCTTGCTTATGTCCACGCCTTCAAATTCTACTTGAAGATTCTACTATGAAAAAGTCTTGAAACCTCAAGACTAAATTTACAACTAAGGAGATTTTTGGTACTCTTTCAAGCCTTATATGTGATTCTCTCCCAATCACTTAACCTGACTATATCCAAGTGAAGAATAAGCTATGAAACCCCAAGATTCAATTTACAACCAATGAGATTTTTTTTTATTTCTTTAAACCTTACAAGTAATTATCTTCCAATCACTTAACCACACAATATTCAAGGGAAAGATCACTTCTTTCACTTTTTTACAGGTGAGAATAAATGTTGAAAATAAATTACAACTTTAAATAATTCTCTAATAAGAAAGAATATTACAAATGATAAAACTAGGTGTATGAAATGTATTTGTAGTACTTTGTAAGCTCAAGATTTGATTTTAAAAATTGAAATATGTTTGCAAGCACTTAGAATTTGAGATAAAATATTCAGAACTGCTTATAAATGAATATAAAACTTTTATTTATAGTTAGAGTTCAAAAACTAGCCGTTAAACTTATAAAAATTGAATATTTGAACTCAAATGGTCGACTTTTTCCTCGAACCAGTCGACCGATTCTGAAAAAATAAGTAACGATAAAAAAACTACTTAGCAATCAGTCAACCGATTCCTCCTGCTTGGTTTGGTTCACCTTTTTGAAAATTTTGCAATTTGGTCTCTAAAAATTTTGCAGTTTAGTAATTTTTTTTCAATTTTGAAAAATACGATTAGATTCTTATCATAGGTTTTAAAAGTTTTTTTTGGTGCATTTTGTAAGTATTAAAAGTATGATTTTGCACAGTATGAATAAGCTTACAAACTTACAACAATTATACATACACAAGCTTATATACTAAGATTTAAGAATAAATACCCTTAGTTTGTATCTTGATCTTTAACTTGAGTTCTTGATGTTACTTTGTTCATTTACTTGATTGAATTAACATATTTTGTTATTATCAAAATATGAGTTTGTATGACACTAAGGTCAACAAATTTCAATGAAATCTTCTCATTCTTTTTGTATAAAGCCTTTTGCTATAAATCTTACTTTAAATCTCCTAGAACTTGCTTTTGGAATGACTTTTTTTTTTTTTTTAGTTTAAATACCTATTTACATCGTATAATTCTCTTATTTTTTGGTTTTTTAATCAATGTCCAAGTCTGATTCTTCATTATGGACTTAATTTCATCATCCATTGTTGCTTTTTATTCTACCTTGTGTTTACTAATGATAACTTCTTTGAAGTTTGTAGGTTTATCTTCAATATACTCCTTAACAACAACAAATGCATATGTAATAAGGTCTGCATATCCATATCTTGAAGGTGGTTTGATATTCCTTTTCTGCATGTCCCTAGTTAGCTAGTAACCTTATATTTCTTTTTCATTATGATCACAACTTGGTTCAATTTGCTGACTTTCATTAATCTCAGCCCCTCTAGTTAGTGGTGCTACCTCATTCTGAGTTTCACTTGTAGCATGATCTATTGTAATGTCTTTTTCTTCATGATGAGGCTAAAAGCTTATCAATTTTTTCTTTTTTTATTGAAAGTTACATCTCTGCTAATGATACGTTTTAGTAGGCTTAGACTTGTACACCACAGTTTGTAGCCTTTAATGCCTTCTAGATACTTTAAAAATACACATTTCAAAGCCCTTAGTTCCAGTTTTCCTTGCCTAATGTGAGCACAGACAGGGCAACCAAAGATTTTAAGTTCTTAATACTTTACAGGCTTTTCAGATCACACCTCTACTGATGTCTTCTCTTCCAAAGTTATAGCAAGACTTCTGTTAATCAAAAAGGTAGTAGTTACAAGTGCTTCAACCCATAATGTTTTGCTAAGCTTGAAATGTATTAACATGCATCTTACCCTCTTAAGAAGAGTTCAATTCATCCTCTCAACAACTTCATTTTGTTGGGGTGTCTTCTTAATTATTCTAAGTCTTGCAATCCATTTCTTTTGACAAAAAACATCAAAGATTTTATTACAAAGCATCTAACCATTGTCCATTTTGTGCTTCTTAATCTTCCTTCTAGATTTTTTTTTCAACCAAAGTTTTCTATGTTTTGAAATTTTGAAATATCCAAAACTTGATTCTTGGTTTTAACGACAAATGCACACAACTTCCTAGAGTAATCATCTATAATAGATAAGAAAAATTTTCCTCCATTCATTTTTCAAACCTGAGATAGCCCTCACAGATCACTATATATATAGTCTAGTGTTCTCTTAGTTCTATTTTCTGCCTAAGTAACTTTAGCCCTATGAGTTTTGCACAAAATATACTATTTATAAAAATCTAATGATTTAATCCTGTCATCTCTCAATAACCCATGTTTACTGAATTTTTTGAGCCCTTTTTCACCTATATGAGGCAATCTTAGATACCACAATCTACCCTTGTCTAGTTCAGGTTTACATCCCACTGAAACAAAACCAATTGTAGTTATACCATCCAATACATATAACCTATTGTTCTTATGACTTTTTATAATGACCATAAGTTCTTTAATCACCTTTAAGGATCCATTTCAGCCTTAAACATATAACTTAATTAGTCTAGCATCCCTAATGATATCAAATTTCTTTTCAATTCAGGTATATGCCTTATATTGTGTAATTCCCTAATTGAATTATCATGCATTTTTAACCTAACAATGCCTATCCCAATTACATTGCATGGTATGTTGTTACCATCAAAACTTTGCCACCATTACAAAATTCATAAGAAATAAAAGAATTCTTACTAGGACACATGTAGAATGAATAACTTGAATCAAGGATCCATTGGTCTTTTTTCTGCTTGTCAGTGACAATGAAGAGTGTTGTTGGAATGTAGTCATCTTCAGCTGATTCAAAACTTACTTCAGATGTTATTGCATCATTTCTATCTTTATCTGTCTTTCCTTTTTTATTATTTTTCCTCTCTAGACTATCTTTCTTAAAATGGTATTCTTTGTGGTATTGAAAATATTTAAAGACTTTGTTCTTGGATTTTGACCTTTGGTTCTTGGTTCTTTTAAAGTTATTTTTATTAGTTCAACCCATTGCTAACAAGTTTTCTACATTTCCCGCATCCTTTGCTTCTGCTTTCTTCTTTAACTCCTTAGAGTTTAATGTTGACTTTACTTCTTACATTGAAAGAGATTCTTTGCCAAGGGTTAAGGTGTCTATGAAGGTTTATAATAGTTTGGTAAATAACTGAGGAGAATCATAGCTTGGTCTTCATCACTAATCTTGATGTCAATGTTTTCTAAGTTCAAAACTATTCTGTTAAACTTATCCAGGTGATCTTCAATTGAACCTCCTTCTTGTATACCAAATGTGTATAATCTTCACTTCATGTATAACCCGTTAGCCAAGCTTTTTGTTATGAATCTATCTTCTAGTTTCTGCCACAAACTAGAAATTGTATTTTCTTTTGACACTTATTTAATAACTTCATCTTTAAGACTTAAAACAATGGCATTGTATGCCTTATTTAGAATTTCATTCTTCTCCTTATCAATCAAACCTTCTGGCTCTTGATGAATAAAAAGAACTTTCAACATGGTTCTCCAAAGATTAAAATCATTGTTTCCCATGAACTTCTCAAGATCAAATTTCGTTTGAGCCATTCTTAAATCATTTTTGAACTAAGCTCCGATACTAATTTGATGAGAATGACCCCTTTTACTTTATTCTTGTTAGACCACAAACTTAAGCTTTAAAGAAATCTAAAAAACATGAAATGAATAGATAAAGAAACAAGGATAATTCTCTAAGAACTTTGATCAAATATCATACAAGTAACACAAAATCATTACGTGGTTCAACTAAAAGACTTGGCCTACATCCATAGTAAGAACAACACATAATCACTTATATTACTTCACTTAAAAACAAGCACACAATATAACCAAGGAATTTGTAGAAGGAGAAGAAAACTTCAAAACTCTGAGATACTCTCCTTTGCTTTCCTATTCTCTTAGTTTCTCTTATTTAATTATGAAGACTAAATAATGAATAGCCTTAGTTTCCTTTCTTTTAACATCCTTACATTGATAACTCTAAACAACTAATTGTATAATTGAAAAAGTAACTAACTCTAACAAATTATGTTTTTCCAACAAGTTTAAGTAGTTCACTTAACCTTTGCCAAATCAGCTTGCCAAGTCAGCTAAGTAACAAAACTTGATACACCACTATTCTCACATTTATATCTTTTTAGTAGATTCCATTGAGTGGTGAGTTTTACAAGTTCTGTATCCTTTGTTTAACAACTTTGGACGGTAATTTTTGTATCCTTTGTTGTTTTATTGAGATAATAAACTTATTTCTCCTCTTTATTTCATGTGTATTTGTTTATCTTACAATTCATGTATCAATTTAATATCAGAGCATATTTCAGTATGAGGAAGTAATTACATGGTCATCATAAAATATTACTCACAATTGAGGTTGTATGTGCATCACTGTAAGCATTTAAAACTTATTTTTGTGTTACATGTTAAGGTTCATATATTCTTATCAATATTTAACATGATCATTTTTCTAATATGATTTCAGTACGTTCTTCTGATTGGTCTTGTAATAGTTATCTTTTGCAATCATAACATTAAACATGTGCTTTTATCATTCTTAGAAGTATATATTCATCAAGATGTCCAATACAATGTTCATTGGTGTAGTATTTTTCAAAAAGAGATGTGGTTTTATTCAACAATTGATAAGATGAGTTTTTAGATCTTTCTTTCATTAGATATTTGTCAAACAATTTGTCAAATATTTATAAAACAAAAACTTCTCAACACTTGAAAATATTTGATTTTTTTTTTATAGAACACTGAAAATTCGGTATCCATATTTTATACTTAATGATGACATCTTTTGTTGGTTTGATTATTGAATTTGGATCCCATGCTATTTGAGCTTTTTACTGATCATTCAAGGACATCTCAAGAAAGGTGAAATTTAATACATTCAATTGATTTCTACTATATATGCATCTTTGTTCTACTCATACATTTAACAAAAATGATAGTGTGTTGATTCATTAACTAATATTGATATTTCTCGTTCTTCCTTCTGCTGGTGGCATAGACCTCTAAGAGTTATATGCAGGGCTAAAGTGCAATAGGGGCTATTGTTCTTCAAGTCTTAAAAAAAAATAAATCAAATTAAAAATGATGGTGTGATTGATTCTCTAACTAATATTGATATTTCTCGTTCTTCCTTTTGTTGGTGGCATAGACCTCTAAGAGTTATATGCAGGACTGAAGTCCAACAGGGGCTGTCGTTCTCTAGGTCTTAAAAAATTAAATCAAAATAAAATATATTTACAATTAAATATATATATATATATATCGTTCTACATCGGATAGAACATGAGTCGATCTTGGATTTATAAGAGCGAGTAGGCAATATCACCTAATAGGCTAGTCTTTTAGGTCAATGGCAAGTGTTCAACCCGCAATAAATGTGATTAGAGCAGACCCAAATTCTTATTTGCATCTGGGCCCCAAAATACCTGCACTTTACGTTGGAATGTAGGTCACGTGATTGGGTGGGTGAGAATGTCACGTCCCACATCGGATAGAATATGGATCGATTTTATAAGAATGAGTAGGCAGTATCACCTAATAGGTTAGTTTTTTGAGTTGATAGCAAACGCTTAGCCCGCAATATATATATTATTTTAATGTTTATAAATTTTTCTTAATTTCTTTCGTTATGATATTTTTCATTAACCTTTTAGTTAGATCACTAAGAAGTTCTTCTGGTGTATATATATATATATATATATATATAATATGTCTTATTTTACATTAAAAAAGGTTATATTTAACTCCTAATTTTGGAGGAGAATCATTGCTTAATGTATTAGTTATATTGTAGCATGACTCGAAATTTTGTTCACAGAAAGGAAATATTTAATTCTCAATTTTAGGTGGGGCTACTCCCATTTGAAAGAGAGATCCATTTAAGTCTTCCTCTTTTTAATTCTAACATTTCGATCAAAAGCTAATTTAGCTTACGGGGACGTGTTAAAAAAAAAATCTTTAAAAGCCACAAGAAAAAATAGGTAGGGAAGGAATGGTCAAAACTGAACCCGATCGATTTTTTTTTTTTATAAAAAATTTAAAATAAAAAAATTGAATAGTATATATGAAACTGAAGCGATTTAATTTTTTTTAATATTTTTAATATATTCAATCTTTTTTAGTTTAAATTTGAATTAGTTCGATAACTTTTTAATAAACCACCAACAAAAAAAGCAACACTTGTCCCTTTATTATAGATTTCTTAATAAATCAATTTTTTAGTTCTAATTTTAATTTTAAAAATTAAAATCTAAAATCCAACCTTACTAACTTGACTAGTTCAGATTGATTCCATTTGATTTCTTTAAATTTTTAGTTTTGGATTGATTCCATTAGTTTTAAACCCTATTAATCCATAGAAAATTTCATAAGCCTACAAAATTTATTTATTTATTAAATATAAAAAGACTCATAAAATATTCCACTTAAATTATTTTTTTCTCTAAATTTGTTCAATGAAAAAAAAAATACTTTAAGTAAAAGTTTAGAATTTATGTTAAACATTTTAGTTTTTGTGTTAAAATATTTTATTTTTAGTTTCAACTTTGTATTACAATTTTCAATTAGAATTTCGACTTTATTATTAGAACTTTTAAGTCTTAAAAGATTTTCAATTTATTCAAATGATTGTAACATTATATTGATATAAATTAGTTGTATTCCTTGTCAGCCAAATCATCTCCTTATTAGTAGAAATGGGCTCCTTATTATTAGAAATGGTCCACATTAGTACAACAAGTTTATTCTTGAAACGGTCTTAAGAATGAGATCAGGTTAGACTATTTATCTTCATTGGCAAGGATCAACATTTTCAATCCGAGAACAAATCAAGTTATACTTGGATTATATTTTCAAGCACAGTTAACCATCATCAAGATCAAAGAGCTAGAAGATTGAGGAAAAAATAGTTTTTTGTCATATTCACTCAAAATCTTGTGCTAAAGAGCGTGAAGGTTCGAGTCTTCTTCAAGGCATGAGGAATTATGTTTCGTTTAGTTATTTTCACAAGACTTAAAATTTTAGTAGGACTCTTGATGGTCAAAAAAAGTAAAAGCATAAGAAAATCCTTCTAATTTTTTGCTGTTATTATGTCAAAAGGCAATCAGAAAAGGTCTTGAAGCAAAAGTTAGAATTAGTGTTTTTATTGTCTTTATTGTTATTCATAACTCTACATTCAACCACTACAATTTAAAATAACCTTTACTAATTTAAACATTGTAAAGTTATCATCGAGCAGCTAACACCTATGACCTATTTATGAATTATAGGACCTACATGAATACAAGTATAGTATGAGTTATCACACAACTAGCCAACCCGACGATGTTCCAAAAGCTTGAGGACGTGAATTTTTACAGATTTGTTCCTGTAGAAAAATAAATAACGTGATAACATCTAGTAGATGAAAGTCAAGTATCAACATTAGCCATCACAAATTAATTTTGTGTTCTTTTTAATTTTTACAAATATATCAAAATGTACATATTATGGTATTGATTTATAATACTGAGCAGTCCATTGAAATTTGCTTGCTATCATAGTCGTTGATAACTTGTGAAAAGAACTTACAATAAATCAAATTCTAAGTATCTTTAGAAGATAACAATTGCTAAAGCTCCGTTCACGTTCATCGCCCATCAAAGCACTTAAGATTAAGGAGACAATTCTTGATACTAAAATTAATACGTAATCAGCTAATGATTTATTTTGCTAATGATATAAATTTTGATGCACTAAATTAGGTGTTACATTTTTATAATAAAAATAGTAAACGGATACAACTCTCTCTCTCTCTCTCTCTCTCTCTCTCTCTCTCTCTCTCTGAACTCTCTAGTGTTAGAATCCATATATGGTACTAGCAAATCTCTGGAGAGGTAAAAGTATAGAGAAAATTTGGATGATCGGACAAAGGACATCATAACTTGTGGACTATAGTTGTTAATCCAAACAATTGATGAGTGGAGTCAGAACTCTGAAAGAATCTTTAGATGCAGAGAGAAAAAAGAAAAGTACTGAGCTTGAAAGAATTTGGAATTCAATTAAAATTTCTATAAAAAACCGAACCCAACAAACATCTGTAGTTTCTCCTACTAAAGCATTAACAATTTCTACATTTGTTTTCAAAAGCGTTGTTCTCCTTTTTTCAATCTGTAGTTTTTGTCCCTAAGCTTTGAACAGTATTTTCTTATTGTTGTGTTACTGTTGGCCTGTTGAAATTGGTGATTACATTTGGTACAAAATCCCACAAAAAATCGAAATTATTATGAAAAGAAAGTAAAGCTGCACTCCTTTGCAGCGGAACAGAGAGCTCAACTAGGGCTAGCTGCTGCAACCAGCTGCAACCAGCTGCAACTTTGATATTTTTTCATTCTCTTTTCCAACAAGTGTTAAATCCTGTTTTACATGATATATAATTAATACATCAGTTTTGAATCATACAAGTTAATAAATTTCAGACAACTAACTAATAATTTAATGTAACTTAACAAAAGTTAAAACTCAACGAAGGGTATATGTTTAAGGGTATGTCTGTATGTAATTATTGTGTTTTTACATTTTTTAATATCTAATATTTATTAACTATTTATATCTATATTTAACGGCTATTAATTTTATTTATTTTTGACTCTTATAACTTAGAATTCATAATACTTTAATTTCAAATATGCACTAAATAAAGTTAACACAGTTAACAAACAGTATTGTTAACAATAACCCTAAACAATTTTGAGATAGGTGACATTTAAAATGTGTGTACAAGAAAAGTTCATGTGTGCGCATTTCCTCATTCCAGAACGTGGAAATATATAACACAGACAGCTGAGTAATTGCAATTAAGAAATTATTTCAAGCTGGATCCGTCTTAAAGTTAATGAAAACCAAGATAAGAAGAGAGATGAAAATACAACCTTTAATGGTCGAAATTCTTTAACTTTTTATTTAATCTCTTCTTACAATCCACAACTATAAGCAGATCACATCACTCAAATTTTATGCCGATTCATTTATGTTCAACTTTTGTGGGACACTAAACGCAATAGCAAAATATACGCCAAAAGTCTTGTGCAAATTCAACCTGATGAACAACTAGATGATGGCTAGGATGATATATATTGCATACTTTTTAGGGTTTTTCATCAATCGATTGCACATTTGAACCTGCCCTTGGAATATAATTCTGTTTGGTGGGTACCAAAGACAAAGAGCTGCATCAGATAAAAACATATGTAAAGGTAAACAAGGGACCATACCAGATGAAATATTATACATCACAACAGCTGTTTCCCTTTATGCTTTTAATAAACCAAATAGCATCAAGGTTCAATTTATTGTGTAGCTCGCTCAATGTTTATAATTTGCTGTCTTTTTTTTTTCGTTGCTTTTGGGCAGGTTATAAGCTAGACCAGCTCAGTGTTCAAAAAATCAGAACATGGAAAACTGACATTACAAAGACAATGAAAAAGCACAACTAGAAAGAGAGGAGCTTTAAGAAAGAAGTTCCTAGATTCTAGGGGTTAGCTTTACAGTGGATTCTTCACACAAGTTCTTAAAGGAAAATTTATTTATTTATAGGTTTCCATGCATGCATTCTTTCTCCATGCGTCTGTAGATATTCAATAAAGATAGTTTGAAAGGTAAGAAGCTTAAAAGTGGATAATGAACAGTGTTAAAGCTATAGTTTTAACCGTATAATAAGTTTTCATTACCCAGTTAATTTGTTAAGTCCCTAATTCGCTCAAATGTCACAAGCTAATTTATCTGACCTTATATTATGTTTTTAACCTTGTTCAAATGCAGATGATGCAGCTTGGTCCTACCATTTTGTAGTGGTTTACGAAATAAATGTAACAAGAATTACCAAGAATTTATAAATTCTTATAATTTACATATTTTATTATAAATAAAACTAAATTTTAAGCTAAAATCATGAATAATGATTATAGACTAAATTGCATTATTATCAAAATTTAGAAACAATTTCATAAATATCATATCCCAGTGGTTAAGCTGGATTTAAATTCCTAGGGCCTAATTCATTCATGCCAAATTGACTTTCCATGCACTTATTTCAAAATCTTTAATATTACCATGACTACAAATATTTTCATTACGCCCAATGGTTAAAATTGATTCATGTTAGATGCAAAATATTTTTGGATTTAAAACCTAATCAATTGGCATGTCGTTTCCATGTTCTTACAGTAAACGACATCTCATACACAAATTAAAAAATAACCCGAATAAAAAACGGTATGTCGTCTTCTCATTTTGGTCAACTTTTGACTTCACAATGAACAATATGTCATACGTTATGACACAATAAAATCGTATGGTAACTAACATGTCGTCCATATGTTCCATAAAAAACCGATATGTCGATCAATCCTCTTTGGTTCGTCTTTAACCTATAACTGGGTTGACCGGAACAGTCATGACTCGGCTGTAGATCTGTGAACCCGACAATTTTTCAGTTTTGTTTCCAGCCGACTTCTATGTGTTTTCCTATGATTTTCATGCCTAAAATGTTCTAAATTCATTTATAAATGAATTATTAATATTTATTTACATTAAAAACAACAAAAAATTGATTGCATGAAAGATTTAAAATTGACCAAATGAATCCATAGCTTTCATTTCTGGTTTTTATTTTTATTTTTTATTTATTGAAAACACATACAGAACACATCAAGGCAGAGGCATAAATATGCTTTAATACCAAATATAAACATAAAAACAAAAATCATGCTTTAAATTGTTAAAAAAATCGAATGCAGAAGCTTAAAAAGCTTACCTCTTATCATTGACCTTTTTTTACTATTTTGACGCTGATAAAAAACTTTTCAAACTCTTTTAATCCTCGTTTAATGGAGTTTAGAAAGAAAAATGATTTTACGAGCTTTTTACCAAGTATGACTTTCAATTTATAAGTTTTTCCATCAAAAACCGTTTTGAAAATTTTTTTTGCAATTTTTGAAAGTTATCACCATCAATGACAATTTTCAACAGTTGCCAGAAATATGTGAAAATTTTTTATGGTAGTTGGGAAAGTTTTGGATCACTTATGAGTAATTTTCACTATTAATAATCAATTGAAAGTTATTACCATTGTACTCATTAATGGTGGGTAAACCACCAACATAATTTGATTATATATATATATATTAAAATAAAATATTTATATTAATTATATTTTAATTTTAAAAATATTTTAATATAAAAAAGGAAAGTGAGGCTGAGATGAGATTTATTCCCATTCCCTTTCCTGCCTTGAAATGAAAATTCGATAGGAATAAATTTTCATCTTCGTCCCACTTTTTCTCATTTAGAGAAAAAATAGTCCATGATCCCAGCCTTTGAGCAGACCCTATTCTCGTGAAATTTTTGTCATGCGTAATTGCAAAATATTTAAAGACAAGCCAAAACAGATTTGGATCATCATCATTTTCTAATCATTTTTATTTTTTACTTAAATATTTATTAATAACTAAAATAGATATTGACACGTGATATTATTAATAATTAATAATTCAAATTATATCTTAGTATTTTTAATTTATATCCTAAAATATATATTAAGATATCAAAATATAATTTAAATTGTTTACTAATAATTATATTAAGTATTAATATCTAAAGAAGATCCCGAGTTTAGGTTTCCTTTATGCATAAACAAGTTGGTCCATATATAATATTGCACACCAAACTTGTAACCGGATATGGTAATTTGCTTTTTGAAATAACTTGTTTTGGTAATAATGAGGAAGAGATCGAAGGAACCAAAGGAGGTAAAAGATCCCGTCTGAATAATGAAGGCAGTAGTCAGAGAAATGAAAGTGACATTTGGTCGTCCAGTCAAAGAAACTTTGCTCCTCCATGGGCGGTAAAAGCAGAGAGCTAGCAGGTCCAATTTGTACAATCCTGCCTATCTGAAGTGTTCAATTGCTATAAAAATTAATAATTGTCCTTCTCCCCCATCTCTCCCAAGGTTTTTTTTTTCTAGAGGTGGCCATGTCTATACTACTCTCAGCTCTTCTCAGCTTCTAGAGCTCTCAAGGGTTCTTTTCTCTCTCTTTCTATTTGGCGAAAAAGAAAGAATATCAAGGGTTGCTGTCAAACAACTACCTGCACCCCACGTGAAATGTCACGATAGCAGCTGGGGCTTCATTCGTATTACCCTCACTTTCACAGCTCCTCTGTTTCCCACGACTTGTGTTTCGCGTCCACTCACCTCCCTTTCTATTTCTCTTTCTCTATCTCATCATCCAAGTTAGCTATACAGTACTTCACTTTTCTTCTAAAACTATAATTAAAAAAAATGATGAAGAAAAGGTTCATCCTCAATAAATACCGGTTCCCAATTTAAAACTTTACTATTATTTCAACCCATCTTTCCACCAGTTTGAATACCTAAATAGCTCCTTTGAAGTTTACTGTCTTAGCGAGCCATGTTTCCTTCAAGCAGCAACCGTGACCACTTTTCTTTTACTACCAATCAGTCTATGCTTGGAAGTTCCTTTCCGGAAAACGAAAACCCTAGCTCTTCAATGGAACATCATCCCTCACCATCCTTGCACTTCCATGAACCCTTTCTTGCTGATGATAATGAATTGTTTATGAGTCTTTTTTTATCGCAACCACAAATCATGGGTTGCAGTTCTAATTTGGCAGCTGAGGCTGAGATTAAAACGGCATCTCCTGTTAAGGCAACCAAAAAGACCACTAAGACGAAGAAAAATGCTGGCAACGTTGAAAAGCAACCTGTTCCTCGAAAGAGAACTGGGAAAAAGGACAGGCATAGCAAGATCTACACGGCTCAAGGCCCAAGAGATCGGCGAATGAGACTTTCCCTTCAAATTGCCCGTAGATTCTTTGATCTTCAGGACATGTTAGGGTTTGATAAAGCGAGCAAAACAATTGAATGGCTGTTCTCCAAATCGAAGGCCGCCATCAAGGAACTCACTGAGGGTTTGCCAAGTGTGAAAAACAGCTGTACTGGTGGTGGAAAGAGTCTTTCATCTACTTCAGAGAGCGAAGTATCAACAATCAGGAAAACTGAAGACACCGGAGACCAGAAGGGCGCTCTGGCAATAGCTGAATCTTTGGTGGGAACATCCAAAGGAGCAGTGAACAAAAAATCACGTAAGACAATAATCAATCCTATTGTAAGGGAATCCAGGAACAAGGCAAGAGCAAGGGCGAGGGAGAGGACGATTGAGAAAATGAAAATGAGAGGCCTTGAAAAAGCAAACAAATGTTTTGAGGAAGCAAACCCTAATGATTTGAAACAGTTAAGGTCTTCTAGTCCCCTCCAAACTGCTGAAAATTTTGGTTCCTCTAGGCAAGAAAAGAATTCCTCATTGAAGGTAGTGGCAGAGGAAGAAGATGGAGAATCTGGTATGGTTCACTTGCGAGAACATGAGATGGATTCTGTGAGCATCATTGAGAAATTTCTCGGCATTACTACTTCGCCAAGATCATCATCAATCTTTGGTTACACACACAACATAGGAGAATCAAATGACGCCAATTCACAACAAAACAATCCTGTCTATGCTGGAAATTGGGACAATGCCGTCACTGATAGAGTCCAGTACAGTTACTGTGCAATGACAAGCATGAAGGGATCAACAGGTAATCTCCAAGCAAAAAACTCTGGTGCAGTTTTCAAGATCAACCCAGATGCCCCATTTACATGAACACCGGTAATGCCAATGAGCAAAACCCTAATTCAGATTTCAAGGCCTTGCCAGATGCCCATGAACAGAAACCTCGTTCACTTGTCATGACCACCTAAAACATTGATTCCCAGCCTCACTTCCTGGAAGACTAGTTCTCCTGCAACCCTATTGTTGACCACAAATATTGCAGTTTATATTGAAGTGGATGATGTTTGAGGTGGTTAACCACAACTCTTTCCAACTATATGAATTAAAAATTACTGCGCTATAGATTGAATATGGTAATTTTTAGATTTCCTTTTAAGTTTATGTGAATTCGATTTTATGTTGTGTTATGAACAGATTGATTGTTGAATTATGCATTATCTTGTTTCTTTACCACATTAAAAGACTAATCATCATATTGTTTTTCCATTATAAGGCAACTATTCATGAACTTAAGATTGGAATTGCAAGATTACAGTAGAAAATCATAAATGAAAATAGATAAGGCTACCCGTAATGTTGATCAAAATGTTAATTTGATACATTTCTTTCCTTTAAACTGACACTCTATTCCTTGTAAACATCTCAGTTCATATATGTACATGAGCCATTCGTGCACTTTGAAGTGGCTGAAATCACAATCATCAGTACCAAAACAAAAATAAATAAATAAACACGCATGCGGGGACAGACAGAAGCACACATATATTCAGTTGCAAAAGAAGGCAATTTCATCCATAATTTTCGTGCTTATTTAGGAGTGAGATCATATGGAAAGAACCACAAAAGTGAAATAACAATACTTCTGGAATTTGAGCTATTTGAACCTAATTGTTATTTTGAATTATATTCTTTTATTTGTCATGTAGCTTAGAAAGGATATCTTTGCTAGGGGCTGTGCCAAAGTTCCTTAGGTTGAATAGCCAAGGGAGGAATCACAGGGAGAAAAAAGATAGAGAGAGAGAGACACACAGAGAAATAAACTACGGAGTGATTTTCTTTTTGTTTCTTTATGTTTTCTTGTTCTCATATAGATTGTTGTACAAGGCATGCACTGATCATCATTGAAAGATCATCCTGGAGAGTACAATGCATCTCAGATTTAAGATCCCAGACAGACCTGATGTGTCAATTGCCTATGCGGTTTGGGAAAGAAATTCAACTAACTAGGCAATAAGAGCCAGATGTAAGAAATTGCAGGTAAAATTAAAATTAATGTTATATATTTCTTTCTCTGACGAATTCCATGTTCTTAACCAGGTTTGATTTGTAATACAACTTCTATAACAGATACTGAAAGGGGTAACAAAGCTTATTCGAATGAGAGGTCTTGTGTTTAACTCTTTCTATAGTAATGAAACATGTAGTTGGTTGAGTGATAGAATGCTTGTAATTCATTCTATATCTTTTCAAACCATAATTTTACTTCATTACTATGCTTGGAAATATATATATATATATATATATATCATAGTTTGTTGGACAACCGAAAATTGTTCCACCATTTAGTCAATGATATTGCTCTATTATTATTGTATATCGGGTAATTAAGCAGTCTTTAATCCTTCACTGAGAGAACTTAGGGCTTAAAAGTACATCTAAAACTGAACTCGTTCATTTATGATTATTTCCATACATTAGTTGATCGGGTTTTGGTGTTTAGCATAATTTAATGATCTAGAATATTATGTCATATACAGGAAGACAATGCTTTGTTTAAAGGCTTTTACAGATTGATGACATTGAAGGATGAAGATAGTAAGAAGTTATATGTTAATGATAGTTGCATTAATACTATCTAGAATCAAAGGCATGTATATTTTCTCTTCCTCTGTTATTAGTCAACTTAATGCATGTATTACTCAGCATTTACTGTAGCAACATTTGTGTACAAGGATCATTTTTACTGCAACCCATGCAACATATTTAGAACTTGTGCAAAAATCCAATTATGTTTCTTTTGAAGAAGACCAAACTATGTACAGATCTACGACAATGCCTAAGATTTAATTTCCCTACATTTCAAAAAATTTCTTATCAGCTAAGATATTGTTGCTCCTAGTCTCTACTAGTTCAACTTTTCAAACCCAACATAAAAGATGTGCAGAAGATACTTTTAGTTTATCGTATTCCTTGATCTTGTGTGTTATTAATTTAGTTGTTCTGTTCTTATTTCAGGTTTCACATCACATTTGTTGATCTTACACCCTGCTAGGTGCATTTGCTTATGAAAAATTAGGATACATTCCTATTGAAAAAACAACTGGAAAATGAAAATAAATTGTAAAGCTCGTTGCGGATATACCATAAAAACCGACCCACTGAGAAACGAGATTTATTTGGAACAAATATTGACTTTCATTAGGAGCAGTGGGGCAAAGAAAGAATCCATGCAGAACAATCACGGCAACTTGAATATGTTCACCAGCAACACTAAAGTATTTTTATATATTAATTATCTGTTCTTGCAGGAGCCAAATTTCTACTTTAATGCATCACAGAGTTGAAATAAAAATGAATATAATTACAGTAATTCTTACAGTAATGAGAAAATAATTGACCTACGCAGCTACCCCACCTGACTTTCTCCTTTGGCTTTTATTTATACTTTTCCGTAGCTTAGGTTGTCAAGTGTACTTCTGTCTATATCTCTCTCCCACGTGCATTTGTTAGTAAGTAGCTGATCCTTAATGCGTATACTTATTTGTCAACTCATACAGATGTCTGAAATATAAAGAGTTATGTTCTGTCTAACTCAATACGATTTGTCCCCAGCTTCTCTCATACATCTCCTCTATGACCATCATATCTGCCAATAGTGATATTGTAGTCAATTTCTTCAAGACACATCAATGATAGACCTCTGAATTTCTATCTCCCTCCCGGAACATTAGGATTAATAATTGATGTAACTGGTTTTTTTTTTTTTTCAGAGTCATAAAAATCGATACTCAGATTCAATAGCCTAATTAATCTACTTTTAAGAAAAACTTCAAACCCGTTCACAATTCTGTTTAACTACACTTTTGAACTACTTTTTTTTTCTTAAATTTTTTAGAATAATAAAAACAACGTATATAACTAAATGCAACCAATAGCTATATTTCTTCTTTCGTAGCCGCTCCTCCATCTCTCCCTGCTCTCATGTCCACCACCATCACCCTTTTTAGTCATCTCGGGAACCCCAATAGAGAGTACAATTTAGACACATATCCACTATTACAATTAAATGTTTCTATGCCCCTTCAATCTCAAAATATATTTTTTGATTACACATCCCACACATGCAAAAACTAACCAATTTACCTTGTGGATCTATTATATCTTCTTGACAACAGGTATATATCAAACTACTTGAACTTCACTATGTGTTAGAAAGACAACAATATAATAGATCCAGAATTTTTCTTTGTTAGTGGAAATGGAAAATCTGGGTATCACAGAAGCACACTAATTTTTCATTGTTATTTTTTGAGTGGAATGAACATTTGGCAATCAACGCTGGTAAAGTTCTGATAGAGAATTTAAGGTTTTTCCATGTACTATATTAAAGGCATATCTCCCGTCATATAATTTCCCCCCTTTCTTATTACTATGTCTTTAGATGATAATGCATTGCATATGGCCCCTCAATGTAATTTTAGCTAATTAAACAAACGTATGAATTCAGATGTTAGATGTAATAAAATCACCTATATATACGCAGATTCTAAAATATTCACCCAAATTATGATATCATTCAACACCAAGCAACCAAGAAAATTGCATCAAATATCAACACACACAATAACTATAAGCATAAGAAATTTAACAGAATAGAGCTACAAGTCAAGGTCCAAGTGATATTACTTGCCGTGAGTTAAGAGCCTGTTTCTACTTCATCTTTGAATCATTGACGAACATATGCCCATTTAAACTCGAGCATGGTTGATGCAATGCCTGCATGAAAAGCAGGACATATGTGTTATAACACAAAAAAATGGTGACAGTAGTTCTACTGTCACTAGAGAAGTATCAACATTACATATTTTTTTTCTCTTTGGCACAAGAATAAAACCCTGAGCCCACGTATTCCATAAAACCTACTCATAGTTCATCATCACCAAAGTAGTGTCATAAGAATCATCAAATTCAAATCTCAATCCAGACATTTCGTGAGAGTAGTGCCACATAATTGACACAAAGAAACATTCCCCTGTACAGTTTAAGTTAGATGAATATAAAGCAAATAATTGATACAAAGAAATACTCCGCTGTTCAGTTTAAATTGGACGAATATAAAGTACTAGGTTGGAAAGATAGTCCTACGGCTCTTTCTGAGAATGAGAAAGGATTTGAAAAAAAAAAATATAGTTTAATTTTTTAAAATTAGGATTTGGTTCTCATTTAAGTTATCTAAATTTTAAAAAATCTATTAATAACTATAACCTATTATTAGGTATGTTCAAAATATATATTATTTTATTATATTTTATTGATAATATTTTATTAAGTTTTTGAGTTAAATGATAACTTACTATGGTATTAGAGCTTCTGATGACCTAACTAAACTAGAACAATATTGTCTATTTTGGCAAAGTTCATGGTGGCATAACGGGCCCATCCTTAGTCCCTAGTAATTTTGTTCTTGACACTAAGGATTTCAAGCCTGTTTTTAATCTTCCATAGTTTTGTTCTTGGCACCAAGGATTTCAATCTCTTAACTCGAAATGCCTCATACTAGTTAAGAAGAGGCATAACACTTATAAGGTACATCTCCATGCTCTATCCAAGCAATATGGGATTTCATAATTCACCCTTCTTAAGGGCCTCAACGTCCTTGTTAACACATTTTTGGTTGGGCGAGCTAACTCTAATACCATTTGTGATGACCCCACCTAACTAGTACGATATTATTTGCTTTTAGCACAACACAAGATGGCACAAAGGGTCCATTCTTGGCCCCTCAAGGTTTAGTTCTTGACACCAAGGATTTCAAACTCTTTGCCCAAAAGGCCTCGTACTAGTTAAGAAGGAACAAAGCACTTATAAGACACATCATCATGCTTTATACAAACAATGTGAAATTTCACAATCTTGATACTATTTGTGATGGCCTGACTCAACTAGTACGATATTGTCCATTTTGACATAGTTTAAGGTGGCTTAACCGACACGACCCTAGCCCACCAAGGATTTCAAACCCTTTACCCAAAAAGGCTTGTACTAGTTAAGAAGAGATAAAAACACTTATAAGGCACATCGCTTGGGTCTAAAAGGTCTAGTACTAGTTAAAGAAGGGTAGAGCACTTATAAGGCACATTCATTGGCTCTACCCAAGTGATGTGGGATTTAACGATCTACCCCTTTAAGAGGCCTAACATCTTCGTTGACACATTTTTGATTAAGGGAGTTTGCTATGTTACCATTTGTAATGACCTAACTCAACTAACACGATATCGTCCGTTTTGGCACAGCTCATGGTGGCATAACAAATCTGACCGTAACCTTCACGGTTTTGTTCCTAGTATTAAGAATTTTAAGTTCTTGACCCTAAAAGCCTCGTAATAGTTAAGAAGGGGCATAACATGTATAAGTCACATCCCTAAACTCTACCCAAGTGATTTGAGATTTCACAAAGTTAGTTTGATTTCCTTATCTACTAGCTCAAACGCCAATTTGATCTCCCCCACCTACTATTTTAAACTATTAAGGTCAAGCGGTAACTTAATAGTATTTATGACTTATGTATTTGTTTAGCTTGGTCTACGTGACAAATTCGTTTATTATTAGTTTTAGAGTGAGGACTCCTTACCTATTATCTTAAATTTTTAAGTCAAGTTGTTTATTTAAATAAATTTTTTGGACAGTAAGTTAACATTATTTACTTAGACAAAAATTCAAATGGATAAATTTGGGATATGGTTTGTAGAATCTTATTATTATATTTAAGGTTACTAAAATATAATAATAAGATTATATTTTCATAATTAAGTCTATACGACGTTTGTTAAAAATAATAATAACAATAAAAAAAAAAAAGGAAAATAAGGCAAGAGGCGTCAAGTTCTAGAAGTGTAAGCTCTTGTAACAATGCAAACTTCTAATCTATCTTCATCATTACCATCCAATTATACTTATACTCAGCTTTAATATTCAGCAAATTCAAGCAGTACTTGAATTTTGCTCTTGCAACTGATTTTGTAAGCATGTCATTTAGGTTATCTTCTATCGAAATTTTCAACATCTTCACAACTCCTTTTGACAACATATCCGTTATAAAATGTAGTCTAACATCAATGTGTTTACTAATTGATACCAATATTTGCCTTTGATCGAGTTTGCGCATAACAATAGCTACTACTTTGGCATTCAAATGGCTCTATTTGAAGCTTTGTATAGGTGTAAATGCAGGTCTCCTGTAGGCTGGTTTGAAATAGATGAACATAGACTTTTGGGTCCTAAGCTGGTCCAAGATTCAGTAGAGAAGATCAAGTTAATCCAAGAAAGAATGCAAGCAGCTCAGAGTAGACAAAAGTCGTATGCTGACCATCGACGTAGAGACCTTGAATTTCAAGAAAGGGATTATGTGTTTTTGAAGGTTTCACTGTTTAAGGGAGTGATGAGATTTGAAAAGAAATGCAAGCTGAGTCTGCGATACATCAGGCCATTCTAGATTCTTCAAAGAGTAAGGAGTAGAGCTTATGAGTTAACTCTTTCACCTATCATGGACAAAATACACTCTGTATTCCACATATCCATGCTTAAGAAGTATCTTCCAGATGAGTCTCATGTTTTAGACTTACAAGCAGTGGAAATTGATCAGAATCTATCTTACCAAGAACAGTCTGTAGCAATTATGGACAAAGAAGTTTGAAAACTTCGCTCGAAATGGATTCCCTCAGTGAAAGTTATCTAGCAGCATCATAAGAGTCACGAAGCTACTTGGGAATCTGAAGATGCTATGACTTCAATTTCCTCACTTGTTCCGGTAAAAATATGAATTCTAAATCATTAGCATATCTTTAGATTTAGGGATGAATCTTTTATAAGGAGGGGAGAATGTAATATCACGTGTTTTTGTAGGTATTGTTGGAATCAAGTTGAAATTAGAATTAAACTGGTTTAAGTTTATAAGTAGGTTTTAAGCTCAATGATTTGTTTAGGCCCATGAATTATGTTTTAGGTCCAAGAGTAGAGATTGAGCCCATGAACCTTGCTTAGGCCCAAGTATGAAATTTAAGCCCATTTATTTTATTTAAATCTTAGCCATCTATTATACATTCAATCTTAACCCTTCATTTTTCTAATGTATTGGTTTAATTTTGGGCACATGTTAAATTAATTAGCCAAGTAAAGTGAAACGAAGTTGGCATAATATTAGCCGTTGGATTGCAAGCTTTAAATTTAGGCCATTGATTAGTTGGTGAATTATTAAGTATTAAAAATGTCAGATTCCAAATTTAAGAAAGAAAAAAAAACATGAGATAAGGAAAGGAAAGAAGGAAGAACGACCAAAAAGAGGAAAAAAAAAAAGAAAGTGAAAGAAAAAGGAAGATTAGTAAGTTTGATCTATTAATTTTATTTATATAATTTTAGTGTTGATTTATTTATTATATTGTAAACTTAAATTTTTATGTTAAGAAATTGGTTTATAGGTTGATGTTATGTATATTAAAGATGATAGGTGTATTAGTGGTAGTTTATGAACTGTAAAATTGAAAATGATGATGATAAGAATAAATTGAGGATTTTAGTACAATGAGATCAATTGTGTATTGAATTACATTCCTAGTGCTTATTAATGATGATTGAACTCCTTGGATGGTCCCATTGTGATTTATGAATTATGTTTTGTCTTGAATTATTTTATATTCAAAATTGAGTTTCATTGGAACAATGTCTATTCATGTAGACATAACTTGAGTTTTAGAACTCTAAATGAGGAACTGTGAGAGGCTATAAAAACTAAATACATAGAAGTACAATATATCCAAAATTCATCTTCATAGATTTTCATATGAGTTCACAAAAAAGTTGGCAATGTAGTTGTTCTGTGCAGTCCTGTCATCAACATTAAGCTAGGCCTTCAATGCCGTAGCCATGTTTGTTTAATCTGAATTAAGTTCTATTAAATCCCGAGTAATGTTAGTTGTATAGGTCTAAATTTGGGATATATTCGAGCACTTTTAGTAGTTGTATGCATTAGTTCGTAAATATTATTACTTTAATTTTTCTAACAATATTTGGTAATACCACGTCATAGATACTTCGATGGAGAAGCAGTCTAGCCCCCATTGATCTAAACTTCGTTCAATTAGTGACAGTAAACTTATGAGTGAAATATTTATACTTTTTTTTATTTTTTTATGTGATATTTATAATTATGTTTATGATTATAATTATGTATATGTACTATGATATGTTGAGCTATTAATTACTTTAGGAAGTGTTGATGAGTTATATTAAGTTAAGGCCAGGAGAATACCAAATATGATTTTGATATGAATTTTTTAATTATGATATATATATACATACATACACACATACATATAGATACATATATATATATATGTATGTATATATGTATATATATGCATGTATATACATAGTACATACATGCATATATATATATGTACATGCATATATATATATATACATATATACATACATATATATATATATATGTATGTATGTATGTATGTATGTATATGTATGTGTGTATGTATGTATATATATCATAATTAGAAATTTCAAATCAAAATCATATTTGGCATTTTCCTGGCCTTAACCTAATATAACTCATTAACACTTCTTAAAGTAATAAATAGCTCAACATATTATTTCTATATACATACATACAAATATATATATATATACATATATACATACACACACACACACATATATATATATATATATATGTATGTATATGTATATGTATATGATTGCATGTGTATGCGTATGTGTGTGCTACAATATTGATTCATGGGTGTAGTTATGATCATCCCTTTGCTTAGTCAAGTGCGTAGCTCTGGATATGGACTGTTCCTTTGTCCGGTCAAGTGCATAACACTGGACATCATTGGTTGGTCCATGTATACGATAATACCTATAATATGTATGAGTAATGAACAGATAAAATGATTATGTTAAGGTCTTACTTCCTTGAAATATATGTATATGATGATTTCATTGATATTTTTTTCCACTCACTAAGTCTCCCCAAGACTTACCCCTCTCTTCACTTTAATTATATAGGTTCTTTTGTATGATCCAGACGTATAGTAGTTTCCTTGAGGGCAAGCCAGTGAACCAAGATATTGACATGCAGTCATTAAGGATTTTGGGTGTCCACATATGCATAGCTGTGTTTGGTTTGGGCATTACCGTCCTAATTTATGTTTTATAATTCAATGATCGTGTAAACATGTTAATTCTTATTGGATTGTGTATATGTACTTGATGGTAGTTGGTATATATATATATATATATATATATGTCATAGGCATAGAGTTCTTTAGTAACTTCTGATGAATTGAATTTATTTTGTGCATTATAATTATGTGTTGATTTAGGTGAAATTTCATGTATGTTTGTTTAATCTATATATAACAGGTTATAAAGGTCATATCCTGATATTGCGTAGTAATTGGGGTGTTAGATTTCTGTAAGTAGTATACACTTGGTAAAGCAAGTAGGGTGAAGTTTGATAGTGCAATACACAAGACTAAATCCACATTAGATTACATTCACTCATATTTATAGGGCTAGTACAAGTGTAGTCTCTTGAAGTGCTAGATGTTTTTCCCCTTTAGTAGATAATTATACTAAGAAGCTCTGCGTATAGGTAATTACAAAGAAAGATTAGGTGTTTAGTGTATTTAAAAATTATAAATTACTTATAGAAAAACAGACTGGTAAGAGAATTAAAAGGTTCCTAACCCATGACGAGAAGTGGTCTGAGCGTATATGATAAATAGGAGTCCTTCCACTACAATTAGATTTCTAACCCATGAAGAGTAGTGTTTGTTCATAGGTTGTCTTGATGAAATCCCAAAATGTTTTGTACATCGGCATTTATTCATGTGAAACAAAGGAAGCTAGAACTAAGAGCCTTGAAATGTTTGTTCATAGGTTATCTTGATGATGTCAAAGGCTACAAAGTTTGGTGCACAGATATAAAACCCTCTAAATGTATCATAAGTAGAGATGTAACATTCAATGAAGAAGCCTTGTTGAAACCTCAAACGGAAATTATGTTGCAAGATCATAAATCACTAGTAGTTGAAAATGAGTTTGAGGTAGAGCCTACAACGAAACTCCAAAAATAGAAGAAACAAATCAACAAGATACTAAAACTTAGCTTGAAGATTATCAATTAACAAGGGACATAAAAAAGAGGAACATCAAGTGAGATATGAATGTGCTGATTCAATAGCATATGCTTCCTTTATGGCAGAAGTTTTAGAAGAAGAATACCCTTAAACGTTTGTTAGCGTTGTGAAAGTAAGAATAAACAAAAGTGGTTTAATGCAATAAAAGATGAAATAACATTACTTGAAAAGAATGAAACCTAAATTTTGGAGAAAAAACTTGCAAATGAAAAGATTATTGGTTGTAAATAGGTATTCAATGTCAAAGAATGGATACATGGTATTCAGCACGCAAGATTTAAAGTTAGAATTGTTGCTAAAGATTTTACATAGCAAAAAGAAGTAGATTACACATAAATCTTCTCTCCAGTTTTGAAGTGTAATTTAATAAGAGCCATTTTGGCCTTAACAACACACTTAGACTTAGAACTTAAGTGGATGGATGTTAAAATAACTTTTTTTATATTGGGAGTTTGAAAAATAAATCCGTATGTCAAAACCTGAAGGTTTCATGAAAATAAGAAGATCATGTATATGCCAAAAAAATTCCTATATGGGCTTAAGCAATCAGCTAGCAATGGTACAAAAGATTTAATGATTTCATGTTCAGGGCTGGATGTTTGAGAAACAAATATGATAATTGTGTTTACTGGAAAAGGCTTGATCAAATTGGTTGATATATTGCTCGCACGTCATGACATTGCTGAGATACAAAGACTGAAACATCAACTAAGTAGAAAGTTTGAAATAAAAGACTAAGGTGCTGAAAAAAGAATTATGTGAATGAAGATTTAGAGGAATATGAAAGAATGAAGAATCTTTCCATCTCAAGAAAAATACATTGCTTAAGTCTTAGAGAAGTTTAATTAGCAAAAATCTAAAGTGGTTTAGACCTCATTAGCTATGCGTTTCAAGTTGTCGTCTCAACGGTGTTCTAATACATTTTAATAAAAGGAATAAGTAGCAAAAATACATTATGCTAGTGTTGTAGAAGCTTAAGGTATGTCATGGTGCGCTCAAAACCAGACAATTCACAATTTGTGAGTGTGGTGAGCATATTTTTGGCTAATCCAGGTAGAGAACACTGGGAAGCTGTCAAATGGTATTCAGATAACTAAAAGTTGCACCAAATTGTGGTATGTTTTATGAGAAATGTGGAGTTGCTAATGTAGAAATTGAAGACCTTGTTAATGACGACTATGTTGGAGATCTTGACAAAATGAAAGTCATTCATAGAATACTTGTTTGCTCTTAATAAGTGCACTGTTAGTTTTATAGTGTTGCAGTCTGTAGTAGCCTTGTCAACAACTGAGGTTGAGTACATTGCTCCAGGTGAGCAAGTAACTGTGTTTTGTGATAGTCAATAATGCTATTCATTTGAGTAAAAATTACGAATTTCGTGGAAGGACAAAGTTTATAGATATGAGAGCGCATTTTATAAGTGATGGGATGGGAAAGGGAGTAATCAAGTCGAAGAAGATATACATTTCTAAGAACCCAGTTGACATACTTAAAGCATTACTAGCTAGTAAGTTCAAGCTATGGTTGGACTTAGTTAATGTAACCAACATTTGACTCGTAATGCAAATTTGAAGATTATAATCAATTATTGTGTTGCGTTTTTCGAAACAAGTGGACATTTGTGGAGGTTAGTTTTCAAATACAGTAATTCAGAGGTTGATATTCTGGCTGCCAGGCTGGTTTCCAGTTGTTTAGTATATTATGAGTTGGTTATAAGCTATTAAAGTTTGTTACTCTATTTGGCTGGTAAAGATTGATATATAGCGTACATTTCGAGCTTAATATCTGGTGAATACTAAACCAATTTTATTAAATCTTTCTTAGTTATAATCTATGTAATCTTGAGAGAAGCTTGTATCATCTCAATTTCTTTCGTCGATGTAAACAATCTGTCGAAAGCACATAATTTTCTACTCTTATTGTGGTTTTGCTTAGTTTTCTTTTGCTATTTCATTTTATTTAATTTCTTGTTATTTCTTTTGAGTAATTCAGATCAAATTTAAGTCAAACCGAGATTGAAAACATTACAATAATCATAAGCTGAATTCGAGTAAGAATTTCCTGCACCGTTATTAATGAAGTAACAAGCTGTCCTAGTAGAAATTAGATTATTTGCACACGTTATTTTCATCAGACTTTGTTTTTTTTTTTTTTTTTTGGGTTTTACAACTCAAAACTAAAAGAATAATGGAAATTATGGAAGGTTAATTTGATTGCAGTTAATGAAATATTGTAGCACAACGTTTCTCTTCTACATTGGATTAACTTTTTGAAGCTCTACTCTATGCATAAGGAAGTATTTTGAAGATGATAACAAGCTGAATTCAAAGACGAATTTTTTTCAGACAGTTCTTTTGATATTCTTTTGGATTTTGCAATGCAAAATTAGAAGAATAATGAAAACCTTGAAATTTTGATTTTTTTAGTAAAATAAAAATACTTGAATTTACGAAGTATTATAGCAAAAGGTTCTTCAACTACATTGAATTGCACTTTGGAAGATCAATTATGTGCATATGGAGGTAATTTTGAAGATTATCACAATCTAAATTTGAGGACGAATTGCATTCACCCTTGTTTATAAAGTAACACAATGCCCTAGTAAAAATAAGAGACTTTAAATAAACTAAAATAATGATAAACACTTTAAATTATTGATTTTCCTAATAAAAATAAGAATAGTTAACTTTATGAAGTACTATAGCACAAAGTTCTTAGTTTTTGGCTTTTGCAATCTAAAACTAGAAATTAGGATTATTTGGAGGTAGTTAGACTAAAATTACTTGGACTCGCAATTATCATGGTAAACCCAAATCAAAATGGGTTCACTATGTCACTTGTAATGTGGGATTTAGTAAATTAAATTAAAGTAAGTGTTTTTTTTAAGTCTCTACGGTTTAGATAAATCTTGTTTATATATTGTTACTGTTTCGGGAGTGGATTCTATCCCAGTAGTTTTCCTATTATTATATTTATTCCTATTACAAAGGTTTTATAAATAAAATTCTCCCTAGCCTCTAGTAAGGTGGTTGTTGATTGATGATTATTCAATTATTTATCATAAATTTGTTGTTGAGTTTTTGTGTGTGTATATACATATATATATACACTTGTGGAATCAATCAGCCTTAACTTTTAAGTTCAGAAATTTTGTTATTTTGGGTACTACTAGAATCAAACGAG